>JAMKCH010035054.1:0-37542 GCA_023653785.1 Ophioderma brevispina
GGTAAAAACTGTAGAAAAATTGGTGAAAAAGTCAATTTTGGTGTGTACATGGCGTCAAAGTTTAAAAAGCGCTTTTGATTAGTTATATGTGTGCAAATTGTTCCCTAGCTTAACTGATGAAAAATAAGGAATAGTTTGCCTTATCGGTATTGGCTTAGTTTTCACGTTACCAAACAAAATAGGTCACAGATCAATAGAATCCCATAGCGCCAAGAGCTGTGGACTTATTCGCCATGTGATTAAAACCAGGACACGGAAGATAGTCAAAACTAATTCTATGTTTCATTCTGTAGCGAAACCAACAAGTTGGAACCCATTTTTACAAAAATTGGAAGCAACTTTTAATTTTTGACCCATGTACAAACAAAATTGCTTTTTTTACAGTTTTACCAATAATTCCGAACTAGAAGTTCACAGGTAGTCATAAACTATACCCTTTTTTGGAATCCTTGTTAAACCAGACAGACATTGGTGGGGGGGGGCCTTTGCAACACAATCGGAACATTTTAAAAATTTTACCCCTGTGTAACCTTGAAATCCAAGCTGGGGGCCATTGTGGAAAAGGGGTGTGGCAAGTGATTCCATCAATTTTTTTGATTATCAATGTATAAAAGGTACTTGTGTTTACCAAAATTGACAATTTTATCGGATTTGCATACTCATAAAGATTGTTCCACTACAGTCCCACACTATAGGTGGAGAAGCGGAGGCAGCCCATTGCTTTCTATTGTGGTACTCTTGTTTTCTTTGGGTCGGGCAAAACATGGAGACGATGAATTTCTAAAGATGACGCAACGTTTTGCCTCTTATCTATAAAGAACCTCTTTGGACTGACCGGACGATTAGAACGATTAAAGACCAAATGAGGCATTTTCAAAAGTCACAAAGTGATATCATTACTCTGGTGATTCAAAACAATTAACTTCTTTAGTAAGGGACATAAAACGTAAGTTTAGTCCCATATGTTATAAATTAGGTTGGAAACGATTATCAACATTGATGATATACAAAAAAATAATTAGCTAATTAGAAGACAGAATTAAATCGGGAAACTGATGTGTGCGCACCCATGTTTACCTATAATCTCACGGCCAGTGTGACGTTTCGGCCAATTCGCGGCCACTGTACGTCTCATGTCTATAGTTTGTCCATGATGATTGTCAAAAAAGTAATTTCAGTTGAGGAGTATCTACTGTCTAACACGTTTGAAATCGACGCGTATCTGCAAGTGATTATTATTCAATAAAAGAAATAATACTTCAACAGATTAACATCCCAATAACAAATTAACGGAGTGGCATCCTTACTTCGGATGTAAAGAATTTTCCATGAAGCGTAGAGTCAATGAAGTCCAACATGTCCCACATCACCGTTCAGCTGGCCAGATAGCAAAATAGTTGTCATTCCAAGGTACGCATGAAGGTCTCAATGTTTGACGCGGGGAATTTTGAGTGATGTGTAGCATGTGGCATTGAGAGACAAAGAGGGTTCTATATAGATAGAGAGGCAAAAAGTTACGTCATCTTTTTAGAAATTCATCGTCTCGCATGTTTTGCCGACCAAAAGACAACATTAGAGTACCAACAATGAAAAGCAATGGCTGCCTCCGCTTCTTCCACATACTGTGGGTGAAGATTTGCATATACACTAATCGGTATTTGTGAGACAAATTGATATATGTGTTAGAGGGGGCCAGGTGTGTATAATAGTGGACCTGGGATCATTGTGTCAGATACTCAACTCGCCTTAGGTGCTTAGGCGCGCTTAGGTGAGGTGAAAGATGTATTAATTGAGGCGGTTTATTTAAATCAAGACGAACTGACGTGTCATTGCATTCGTTGTGGGGCCATGGGTAGGACAAAATTTAACAACCCAATAGCACCCAAAAACCAACAAACTGATATATTGCCGGTATTTTGTTTTGTATCGAATTGACATTTATGTGTGTATACAAGCCACCCAAAACTAAAATTATCCCGCGCAATATTCAAAATGTCAGCGCCCAGGGCACGGAAAACCGACTGGTTTTGAATGGCTTCACCCCCTTGTTGAGAGACTCGATATGAATGGCTTCTACTCAGAGCATTACACGAGGAATAACGTTCGGGGACATTTAGTCCCGCTTTTTAAAAATAAGAATGCAGAGTGACAGTTTGTGAGGACACGCTATAGATCCGCTAAAAGTCTAACTTCCAATCACAACCGCTTTCTTTTGGAAAAACATGGCTTGCTCCCATCAACCCCGTGGAGAAACAATAAAGCAAAGCGTAGCGTGGTGATCCCTTTAAAGTGGAGCACCCAAAGCCCTGGCTAGACACCCGCCAATTCAAGGTATAGGATAATGTGTGAATCAACACACTTTGAGTGAACTTTGACATTAATTTCTTATGGCACTATTCAGATCGTATGAAATTTGAATGCTAACTGGTATGTCGTGGAATTCTTTGTCCAAATGTGTACCAAATGCTGCGCCCGACTTACCTTGACCGAACCCACCCCAGGATTTAAAAGTTGCAGTAAGTAAATCCTATGACTATCATATGTTACAGAATCAAAATCATGCGCATGCTCTTCTTCTTGCATGACAAATTCTCCTTTTCTATAGGGCTTACTGCAACTTTAATACTGGGGTGGGTTCGGTCAGGGTAAGCATATACTTAAACAATACTCATCAATCACCACAAATGAGGTGTCCAAAAACGCTGTAAATAAACACCGCTTCCAATATATCCCATAATGTATAATGTGATTGTATCATTTGACTTGACAAAATTTTAGGGGGTGGGGAGTTACTTTTTTGGGGTTGTGTTTAGTTTAGGAATTATCGGGTTAAAACTGTAAAAAAATAAAAAGGTACTTGGTTTGTACAGTGGGTCAAACAATTAAAAAGTTGCTCCAATTTTTGTAAAATGTGGTTCAAATGTGGTTTTTTTAGCTCATAGATATTGAAATTAGGAATTCGTTGATTATCTTACGTGGCTCTGTATACCCAAAATGCGAATAAAGTCACAACAACTCTTGGCAAGCTATGGGATTTAATTGACCTGTGACCTATTTTGTTGGATAACGTTAACGTGAAAACTAAGCATAACAGATAAGCTATTCCTTATTTCAATCCTAAGCCTAAGGAAACAATTGCCCCACATATTAACTGAATCAAGCAACTTTTAACTTTTGACCAATGTCACACTAAAAATGACATTTTTCACCATTTTACAGTTTTACCCCGACGAAACTCCGGAACTATAAGCCATAGATATTGTAACCGATACCTTTGGAATCCTTTAACATACAAACACCATATTGTGCTCTTAACCATCGAAACATTTTACATTTGTGACCCCGGGGGGGGGGGGGGGGGGGGGGGGGGGGGGTGATAACCTTGAAACCCAAGCTGGGTGCCATTAAGGGTGTTTGCCAAGTGCTGCCATGATTTTATGGATTATCAATGCTAAAGGTACTTGTGTACAAAAATTCACAATTTTATCCGGAAGCGCACACTCTTTCAGCCACGTCCCCCCTGCTATTGATAGAGTGAGTTTATGACACCTGCTCTCCTAGGTTGTTCGGTTGTATAAATGTTGATAGGTGCGAAGGCACGATCCATTCTTGACCTACTTCCATGCTCTACAGACTGACTGGGCCAATAAAAACTATACAATCAAACTAAAACTTAGAAAATATAACTGTGTCATTGTTTGCCAATATTTGACTTTATGTAACAGCTGATCCTAAGGTAAATCCTCACTTTTTAATTCCTCCCATTTGATGGACCCTAAGCGGAAGATATTGTCAGTTGAACAGAGGATAAAATACCACTGGGCCAGTTTCATCCCCTGAAGGTTCAAGAAACTAAAGGTATAAGGCGTGTAGCATAATTGGGGGATTGAACCCTTTTCAAACAAAAGAATATTGTACAGATCAGAGTGAATGCATTATCATGCATTGAACTAATCAATATATTATTTTTCAGTGAAAGCACCAGAAATTATTATGTTGTGGGTGAAATGAGGGACTCAATCTCAGTGGGACAATAATTATGAATTCATGGAAATTTGGGGAATTTGCCTGCTGAAACTATAAGTCTGTTGAGGGACAAATGTGTGGACAACGCTCTAATGTGGAGGGATTTACCCTTCCCCTGTTCCCCACTGCCTCCAAGATGGCAGGAAGGAATATGATGAAGAAAGCAGTGATCAACAAAGCGCAATAAAGGAAAGGATGGTTGTGTTCAAAGGTCTCAGTTTACTTTCAACAAGGGTGTTTTCATGGTTTTACCTTCTGCTGAATCCTGGAGTAAAGCTGAGACAACAAGACTGTTTGGAATTGAATTTCCCAATGCTACATATATTAATTAGCAATTGCGACACTATAAAGTTATAAATTATGTTATATCACAAGAAGCAGCACGTTGTACCTACTTTTTATTTTAATTTTCAATAAAGAATGTCTTGAAGGTGATTTCCAATGGCAACTTTATTGATATCAGGATAGTCGAAACTGGCCCAACAGGCTTTTCAACTGTCTCAGATAATTAGCCATAACTCCTGAACCAGACCCCCAAATTACACCAACTAAAAATCTCATGAAAGCTGGAACACTCCTAAAAAATAATCAGTAAAATTCCAGTTGAGATAAACTTTAATTTTTGGCATAAAAATTAATCTTTGATTGTATAGTTTTTGGGGGGACAGTCTGTACTTCGCTCCTAGATGAACAAAGAACATACTGTTTTCCAATTTACAATATCAAGTTAGAAGTCTATATCTTTTCAATATGGCGTCATACAGTACTCTACAAAGAAAGTATTCGTTTGGAAACGCAGTTACATTAAGCGTCAACATATCACGCAGGATAATGTGCTCAATTTGTTAGGATTTAATTTGAAAATGCTTTTCTTAAATCGAGTAGTTAAATTTGTTGAAAAGCTGGGCGGAAATAGATGCACATCAATTGTTTCACTTTCGGATAAATCGTCGTGGTATTTTGAGAGGCAAGACATTATGAAATGGATTCTCACTGAAATCACTTCCACAAATTTGAAAACAATTTGGATGTTCTCGTTCTGTAAACAACAATTCTTCTTTTTTAGGAATTTCGGTGCGAATTAACCATTTGTGTCTTGTTTGTATTTGTTTGTCTAACCTTATTTACTTCAGACAGCAATGAATAAAAAGAAATGAAATTGTTCTTGTGAATTGATAATTGATGTTGTACGCTTGGAAAGCGACGGACACCTTTCGGACCTAAAACTTATAGATGGTATCTATTGCTCATCTACCAACACTGGTTTTTAGCTTAATTGGTAAGAATGTCGTGCTAGTAATACGGAGGTTGCCGATTCAAATCCGACCAAGCGCACATGTTTTTAAGCACTTGGGTGCGGTGGTCATCTCCATGGAAAGATTAATAAATATTCACCCTTTGTCTATCTGGGAGATACTTTCCAAATTCAACTTTAAGGACTTTTATGCTAAATAGAAAATTTGAAATCTGCAGACAACATTTTTCAGCCAACTATTGTTGGGGATTTTTGTTGGGATAAAAATGTAACGAAAATTTAACTAACCACGATCGACACCAAAAGACCAGCAGTCAACCCGAGTCGCAAAAGAGCAAAGAATAAGTGTTAAACCGGATATGGTTCTACCAGCTATACAAGGATTGATATCTTGTAGTGCTACCAACGAAAAACACCTGGCAAAGTCAACTATAAAACATAGTAAAGAGTGTTCCACAGGGATGGGTTTTAGTGCATCCTTAGTGTTTATTTGCAGAACATGAAAGAAAAAGAAAGAAACGCACTAATATAAAAAAACGATTCATTACGATATAGGGCATGAGCCCATAACCGAACCCTGAACGCCCCCGGGGATTTCTAGAGACCGCATTTTTGGGGAAACCCTTCTACAGAGCTATCAAAATCAGGTTGTCTGCAAAAATCCCCATCATGGGTTAAGATGTGGGCGCTTTTTTACAAATGGCGGCCAATATTAACTTAATGCCCTTTTTGACAGATATCGAATTTTTGATCCAAATTCAAGCACTAGTGACTAGAGGGCGTCAGATTTCAAAGCTGGGCCACCAAACAATGAAACACCGTGGATAAAATGCCTCTTTAAAGGCCAAAAATGGACGGGTCAGCTAAATATAGTACTTTGCCTGCACCGGTGGATTGTTGGAGGAAAGTCAACACTTTAAAAATGAAGTAGTAACCTTTCACGTGGGTATCATAGATGGGGCGCTTACGGTAAAAAGGGCGTTATGCCTTACTATACACAACCACAGCCTCCTAATCACTGCTCACCTTGAAACCGCATGACCATGGTTCTTGAGTTTTTGATTTTTGTTTGACGGATGGTCATTAAGTGAGTGCAACAGCCTTCTTACTACGCCTGATTGCGAGAGCTTCAGGCAAGGAGTGTACGCGTAGGGACGCAACCAAAAGTGTCCATATAGTTGTTGTTAAGAAATGATGAATGCCCGGGGAGCCGTGTAATGCCTTCTGTTCGTGCATATGTGCCGGCACCGGCCTGAGAGTGCGGGAGCCTGGCGTTTGGTATGGAAAGAAAATCTTGGAATTGGCGCACCAGGATGCAGATGTCAAAGGGCGATCAAAATTTGCCTTAGGGATGGGCTGTCCCTTTTGTGAGGAGGAACCTCAGGGAGCAAGTCCCCCGGGCCACAGGTGTATGATTTCCGTCTGAGCGCCTTGACCAGGCGTCGAGCATTTGAGTGACCTGTCTGGAGCGCCCTGGAGCACTGTGTGATAGTACTGTTTAATAGGAGTCACCTTGGAATGCACTCTTTATAAGACCAACTCGGAAGCAGTGGCGTGAGCTCAGGTAGGGGCCAAGGGAAATAAAAAAGAAAAAAATACCGATGTTGTGATTTTGTTGGATTGTCAGCAGCAGTATAGTTCATCTGCTTTTTAAGATAATGAGAAAACAGTGCTATTTAACTCAAGAGCTTCCACGGGCTTCCACCCTGGACCGCCAGGGGCAGTATAGTTATTAGCTTCATGATTGTGAGGGAACCGAGAGCTCTCCTGATGCGCTTGTGAAACATGCAAAAAAAAAACCCAAGAGCTTATGGGGCTCCTTTTTCCGCCCCTGGCCCCCGCCACGTTCAGCAAAGTTTATCTGCTTCAAGATCAGGATGAAACCCCTCTCCGAAAGCACTTGAACATGTGCTCCCGGGGTCTCTGCCCCTGAACACCCACCAGGAGCTTTGCCCCGATACCATGTAGCCCCTGCCCTGAGATCGACGGGCGCCTGGACTATGGTGGTGCTCATGTGTTGGAGATTCTGAACTGTTATTGGGTTGGCCGGTCAGCCCAACAGCTTGCTCGTCGCTGGATTTTGCCTCTGGCGGCTGGTCGCGGGGTGTCTTCGGCCAGCTCAAGCGGAAACTTAACAATGCAGCAGCGTCGCAGCAGGGAGTAGTGCCAAGTTACCTCGGTATGGAGCGCCCTGTGTTTGGACAGAGGCTGGCTGCTGACCGCCTTCGGTCTGGGGTAGTTTCTTAGGAAAGTCCGGTCCTTTGGAAATAGTCTCTAAGGAGGTTGGGGGAGTCGGCTTGTGGAAAGAAAGACTGGCTGCAACCAAAGGCTATCTTATTGGTATTGAGTCTGGTGAGCATTTTCTGCCTGGGGCTGGCTTCTCGTGGTCTGAGTGGCGGTGTCTCATCTGATTGAGATCCTGAATCGGCCGATCAAAGGTTCCTTGCAGAAGTGAGTATACCTGGACCGCAGAATCCAAGGGCACGGGAGCATCTTTGTCTGTCCAATGCTGGGGCAAAAATGCACAGACTGCAGAAATTCAGTGAGCGCAGACATCTGTACCCAAATCTGGCTAAATCACGTTGTGAGAACCGATGTGTTTTGGATTACGATAGAAGGAATGTTCAATTTAATATTGGTTCCCTTTGCGATCTTTAAGCAATGCTGTTTCCTTGGTATACGGGCTTAAATGCAGCTCTTTTTGATCAGAAAAGGATCTCTTTCCTGCCTCCTCTTCTGAGGCAGTGTCTAATTGTCTTCTTCTGTTGATAAGATTATTCTTCCTCTACGTTATCGTCAGACAACTTGGTGTCATCAACTCGGATAGCACTTGTATGAGGCACATCATTTTAACTTCCAACCATGATCAGCTGGGGAGATTTCTGGCTCTGCCACATCTACCTGGTACCAAATCAGGGATTGATAATTGGATTATCTGGCATGTTGCATTCATCAAATCTTATACGAGTGCTCTGGCATAGGAGGAAGGCATCGAGTTATATGTTGTTTTGGACTTAACCCTCGTTTACCTGAGCCACTTTTTGTAACCAACTCCCGAAGGGGGTGGTTCCCACCCCACTGTATTACGTTACTGAAAATCTGATTCCTGTAAATTGGTAACACAGGGTAGCTTAGATGTTTTTTTCTAATTTCGTATCAAAATAAGTGCCAATATCCCATCGATGTCACTAGGGGACGTCATATGTGAGGAAAGTATGAAAATAGTGAGGGTGAAAAAGGATATTTCGCAATTTTAGGCGACCTCAAAAACAGTTATTATAGCACTACTAAAATACTCTCATTATTATAAATAAACTAGTCATTTCCATCAAGTAGAGTAAAAAACGAATGGAAATTGGATCTCCTACCATTTTGGCGGTTAAAAATTGAATTTTTCACCTATGTGTGTCTATGGAAATGAGACAATTTTGACTAACAGCAAACTTATGAGTCATTGTGACGGAATGCTAGGCATGTTGGTACTATTTTGATATCAATGGAAGAGAAGGACCATAGATATCCATTGGTTCCAAAATGCCTGTGTGGTTCTGTGTTTGTGATAGGATGTTGGTAACTTCTCTCCCACAGGGGGGTGGTTGCATTTTGGCAGCCATTTTGAAAAAAAGCGCCCTCACCGTTTTAACCCAGGGTGGGGATTTTGCAGACAACCTGAATTCAGGTGCTTATGTCGTCTAAGTTCACAAAAAGGGTTGTCTCCAAAAATCCGGGGGGGGGGGGTGCAGGGGGGTCATGGTATCCCGTAGGTTAATATTTGTAGGACCTCATGGTTAAATCAATTGATTTTTGATTAGGCTTGTTATACTCGATTCGACGCTGATAGGGACAACCTGCACTTTTTGTTACGGGTGAGAGCTGTTTGTGAGGGGCGCACAGCAATAAAACTTTGCAGCACTCCAAGTCGCGCGTTCTTAATACTTTGTGCTCTACGGTCAATACGATGCGCAGTGGTCAAAACGAGGTTTACACTCGGTAAACTTCAGAGGGTCGCCGAGTGCCAAATTGTGTGGTAAGCACGTATTTTAATACGGAATAAATAGCAATCCCATCATAGTGCGCAGTTCACACTACATAGAAAAAAGTTTTCACAAGTTGGGCACTCGCCAGTGGTGTTGTAAAACGTTACGTTAAAATGTGAAATACTACCTGTATAAGGCGCTATTGAATTCTAAAATGGTAACAAATGGTTTTACGTGTCTGACAACATTGTGAGACGGGGCCATCATTACTTTCATGTGTTACTTAAACTAATCCGAACTAACACCAATGTCCATGCCACTATAGTTGGTCAAGCGTAGTCTCAAATCGTGAAGCCCGTTGGATAAAGATTTGGAAAAAAAAACTTCGGCCTTCCTAAACCCTAAACACATAATAAAAACGCAAGCACCAAATTAAGTTCTTTAGTCTAAAGATTGGGAAGTTACGTTGCCAGTGTACATTTAGGGACAGAAGAAGGACCATACAGTATAAACATTACGTGTATAGTGCACAGTAGGCCTATAAACTCCTTAAAAAGGCTCCACGAGGATACAGTGATAGGTGTGTAATGATTTATGAATCGATTGGGATTAAAAAAGTGTTTTTTTTTTTTTTCGTTTTTTTTTTTGACAAGTTCAATCAGAAAAATACAGTATGCAAAATTAAGTGTTGTACTTGGCCGTTTCTTTCAAGGTCACTCACTCCTATGAGTCCGATATGTATCCACAAGGCCACCGTTCAGTGGGGTGTACTTGTATATAATTGCCATACAACTGACCTTGTTTAATCTGGGTATCATATATCATACCCCAAAAAAAACATCTAATACGCTGGTGAATGGAAGGTACTGAACCTGTGCCAAGGGAATTAAGATTTGGACTAGTCGTAGTGCTTCTCTGGGTAGGCCGCGAGCGCTTCTTGGCCGGATTAAAATGCTTCTTCCCAATGTCACCTGATGGATAGGCCAAAACATTTTTCAGCTCCTATAGATGAGGTGCCATGTCACAAACAAACCTCTCTATTGAAAGCTGTAAAGAAGATCTCTAGTGACAAGTCACCGCCGCTAGTCACCGACGGCACACCGACGGCGCATGTGTAGTACATTCGGGTGCCTGACCGGCCAACTGCAGTAATATATAGGGTGTTACATTGAAGTGTCATGCAAACCATCCTTGACGCGCCCACAAACACGGTTTCGCGCAATATTATTGACAGCAATCAATACTCCTAGCATTCACAGTTCAAACTTGGTTCCATTGCTGGAAAATAGCCATGCAAATTTGCCTTGTCCAAAAAAAATAACCCTTATGAAAAATTAAAGGCACCTTGCAATGATTGACATGTGTGGTTCATGAAGATTAAGTAATACAGGCACAGATAGTACATCTCACAGTCAAATTATCGCGCATAATTTACGATTATGTCGGAGACTTTTGCAACCCTCAATTCCGGGATTGACTCTGGCGCCGTCCTAACATAAAAAAAACACGAACATTGAACGGAAAGTCTTATTAAATTTGTTTTCAGCTTCCGTAGCCAGACCATACCGGATTTTCCCATTCTTGCGCATTATTAATTTGGACAACGGAGGTTTAAAAAAAAGGTCTCTCGAACGTCAGAAACAGGTTTGCAGGAATTCCGAAATCTCCCCAAGTTGTATCACACATATGACGTCACCATTCAGTAATGAGAGTAATGAGCGGTGCTCTTCATTTGTAAATTGTATTGGAAGAAGTGTGTACGTGCATGTGACGTCAACGCTGGGCAACGAACAAAGCATTGCCCGGCAGTATGCGTGAGCACCTGCAGGGCTTGTGCTTCTAAAATTCGCGCTCAACCAGGCGTGATAAGGCTATTGAATGCTGTAACTGTATGGGCATATTCTTCGCACCTCTAACATGTCAGTAGACCAGGTGATATTGATTGTCAGACATTGATGTATAGTATAGTTGGTATTTTTTAATTAATCTATTTTAAGAATGATATGGTGGATAAATTTCATTCAACACAGGTGGCAAAGTCAGGGACAGAAAGTTATAATATGTTAAAGGTCAAACAAAATGGTACACCATATTACATACCAAATTAAAGCTAAAAAAAAAAAAAAAAAAAAAAGAATGATCTAAGTAATACCGACACAGATAGTACATCTCACTAGTCACATTATATCGCGCATAATCTACGATTATTTAGGAGTACTTTTTCAACACTCAATTTCCGGGATTGACTCATGGCGCAACGATACTAACATAAAAAACAACACCAACATTTAACAACGGAAAGTCTTATTTAAATTCTGTTTTCAGCTTCCGATAGCCGAGACCATACCGGATTTTCCCATTATCATTGCGCATATAATTTTGACCACCTGAGGTTTAAAAAAGTCTCTCGAACGTCATGAACACAGGTTGCAGAATTTCCAAGATCTCCACAAGCTGTATCACAAATATGACGTCACCATTCAGTAATGAGAGTAATGAGCGGCGCTCTTCATTTGTAAATTGTATTGGAAAAAGTGTGTACGTGCATGTGACGTCAACGCTGGGCAACGAACAAAGCATTGCCCGGCAGTATGCGTGAGCACCTGCAGGGCTTGTGCTTCTAAAATTCGCGCTCAACCAGGCGTGATAAGGCTATTGAATGCTGTAACTGTATGGGCATATTCTTCGCACCTCTAACATGTCAGTAGACCAGGTGATATTGATTGTCAGACATTGATGTATAGTATAGTTGGTATTTTTTTTAAATTTATTTTAAGAATGATATGGTGGATAAATTTCATTCAACACAGGTGGCAAAGTCAGGGACAGAAAGTTATAATATGTTAAAGGTCAAACAAAATGGTACACCATATTACATACCAAATTAAAGCTAATGCTCTCCTGATCGTATATACAAAATTTCAGCTGTTTCGGTCAACATTTGGAGGAGTTATGAGGTCAAAACTGCAATGCGCCCAACGCATCCCTAATTAGCAGAAAAATCGTTTTCTTTTGGTCCATACGTTGGCAGCACGGAAAATGACGTCCATGGTGTGACACCAGCCGAAGGAAATCCCCGCAGAGCGATAGTCAATATGCAATGATATAGAGCGATTGCCCTTTCTACATAGAAATTATGATCAAGTTTATAGCAAAG
Organism: Ophioderma brevispina; assembly: GCA_023653785.1. Classification (NCBI taxonomy): domain Eukaryota; kingdom Metazoa; phylum Echinodermata; class Ophiuroidea; order Amphilepidida; family Ophiodermatidae; genus Ophioderma; species Ophioderma brevispina. The sequence continues at coordinate 12,416 of JAMKCH010035054.1, forward strand.
CAGAATAGTATTTTTGTAAAAAAACAATTCCTGTATATTTTTTTTCAACTCAGTAGGGTCAATTTTGCATAAAAGTTCAAAGGTTTTCAGTACAAGGCAAAAGAAAAACAATGATGCGCCGATTTATTTCACACTGTAAGTACACCAATATTGTTTTGTATTGCTATAACGTTTAGTTTACGTTGGCAATATTGAGGATCAATCGTCTTGAGTGAACATTTGAATGAAATCGTACATTCTAACAGAAAACCATGACACAAGAACAATATTGGAAGAATATTTGTATCATTTCGACCTACTAACTGAAAGCTTTTGAAGTCAGTATTCCCGATCCCTTATCCCTATTGAAACAAGCGCCATATTTTGGCCGAGTGCTTGGTAATTCACACGGCCCATTATGCAGGGCGTTATGCATCAAATCAGACCGAACCTCGTGCAAGCAAAATAATAAACACGTCAATAGACGAATCTAGAATCAGTAGAAAACCTGATCTTAGTCTAAAAAATAGGAATTAATGAACTGATCTAGTGTTATGTTCAGATAACATACCGTTCGTTGACATGATCGTGATGCATGGAGTCGATTCTCACTTTCCATCCCGGGGAGATTTATTTTGCTTTGTGCACGTGTGAATAAACTAAGTATCCCAATCCTAAGAGCTCCTAAAATTAACATTTCGGTACTCTATATTAATTTAATATAATAGTAAAATATTTAAATTTGCCAATTAGTATTTCCTAAGCGTTCTTCATACATGTAGTTTATAGCTACCGGTGCTTGGGCATCGTCAACCTCCATATTTTGAGCTTCCCGTGGCATTGGCCCAAACATGTACGGGGCTTTACCCGGTAAAATAAGATGTTGCGCCGCGTCGAAGGGATGTTATCGCCGGCCAAGGGAAGTTCATCATCACCTTAAATTCTCCTTCATCGCTCTCATCAGTTGAATTCATTGAATCACCGCTCTCACAGGCCATTTCAAACTCAGGAAAATCTGAATCGTTTATAAATGTGCTGACCATAATAGAGGGGAAATGGAAGACTTGAAATTTGCCGGCGAACCACTGTGTATTCAGTGTGGCAGCGTGCAATCAGCTGTTCAGCTGTCATCCAGTGTACCCTTAATGACGTCACGCACTATGCGGCCAAATCGCCGATTTTACTCGAAGCAGGCTCACTGGCTGTTGGAAAAGGCCTAGGATTTTCACTATTTTTTTTTTACTTCTGGAGTAGATTTGAAACATAAATTCATTATATTGTAATTCTGGAATATATTCTCTATCATCTAATACATACTTAAACCTCCATTTGGTATGAGCTTTAAGGTTTGTCAATTAGCGCAGCGCGGACTGAGATTTTTGCTTTGAATCAATGTGTAGTATTAGCGGGGCATTTTCGAACAAAATATAATTTCAAATGTCAAAAAATAAATCTGGGATATTCACAGGGAAAGGCTTTTTTGAGCTGAAGTCGGAATTTTTATACGCACTAAGAAAGTACAGAATCATATAAAGTATTGCCTTCCTTTATACACGAATTTGAACGCCAAATAACTTGCGGGGGTATTTATCGCATCCATGCCAGTAACATATGTCTTCAAACTTCCATTGGTGAAACTTGAAAGTTGGGGATACTCTGCAACTGCATATGGCGTTTTTAGCTGCCCAAATTCACAACTAACCCCACAGTATGCTACATGTACACTTAATTAGATTAAATGCCAATAACTCTGAAACTATTTGACCAAGAGGGTATTAGGTATTGTCCTCACTAACTCCAAGACCTTCTGTTGAGTTGAAGGTTGCTCCATGATTGTGCTGATGGTCGTAAGGACATCCCATAATCAAGAGGGTGTCGATCAGAACAACCCTGGATAGCAACAAAATGCCGTCATCATTAACGAGTTGAAATATTCACTTATTTTTGGAATTGTTGTCATTTCACCTGGTTATATGAGGTGCGGGGTTTTTATGGGCGCGGTGGTTGTTTTTTTTCGTTCGGTGTCCCTAGACCTCAGTAACCATGAAAGCACCTAATTCAATCACGCATCTGATTTAGCGGGGGTAGAAATGCATTTATTACCCTCTAATGCATTGAGTTGCAGAGTTACTGTCATTCCATAATGATTAGTTTTACAGTTAGACATTATTTTATTCCCACATCTATCTTCCTTGATATACAATTAATGGACAATCATAACAATTATCGAATTATAGTGTTTAACAATGGGAGAATGATATACAGTTGTTGTAGCGGGTAACACAATAATGACTACAATTCAGCATCCAATTCAAATCTATAATAATTATATAAATTATTACGTGAATTGTAATACAGTTAAGATTGGGTCATTTAAAACACAACGATGTATAGAAGACCCTAATAACTTGTGGAAATAATATAATAAGTATGGGAAAGATGCTTGATTGGGAGAGGCCATCGATCAAATGAACTTTAAGATTGACCCCACCCAGGAAGTGGGACTTATTGTGGGCTATCAAAGGCGGGACAAAAACAAAACCCAACATAGGGCAAAACTAAACAGGACAGGACCGGGGGTTACAGATAGTGATTGTCAATAATGTTAATAATATCAGGTTATAAAAACAATAACATTTGAGATGGCGATGTAATGAGTGCTACAGTGGTCGGCTCCGGAATCGGAACAGCAAGGGCGGAAAGCAATGAGAAGTGGCTGTATTCTGAAAAAAAAACCGCTTAATTGTCGAGTATGCTATAGATTGTGTCCCATACCATTGCATGAAATAAGATCTCCTTTTAATGCAACAATAATGTAACGTACTCACCGCAAAAGTCTCGTATAGTATGCACTAACGCCACCATAGAACCAATACCCAAGTGTCGTCTGTAAACTGAATCTTTCAAGCGTGGGGGAAGAAACGGATAGTGCTTTGGTCAAGCCATACCATATGAAATATATTTTGATGTAGCGAATAAATCACCCCCACGCCCTCAGAATCTAAATGACTCTTGTTGGCATACTGTGTAGTAAAACATAATTGCTTTACTCTGGGAAACGATATAAAGCAATCGGCTTGCTATGGCGACAACAACCTTACAAAATGTAATATCTCGTATATTACCACAGGTGTTCATGTTATTGTAATGTGGCATGTAACGCTCAAAGCCTTAGCCTTGTTCAAGGCGCTCTACCGATTTCATTTATTGGTTCACACGTCTGATACAAATAATGTCACAGGTCATATATTAGGCAGAAATCATGCGAGGAGTGGAGCATATTCCCACTCCCTAAAACTAAATAAATAGCAATACCACGGAGAAAAATTCATTCTATCAAGCACCTTTGCTTGAACTCGTGCCTCGTTCCATGATTGCCTTCCAAGATCTTTCCTTTATTTTTCCACAGTTCTACGCCAAGTTGTTTTTGGCCTTCCAGTTTTCCTTTTGCCATCTGGTTGTCAAAATCAAAGCAGTCATGCAATGGTGTTCCTTTTATTTTCGCAATATTTGACCCGGCCATTTCCATCTTCTTCTTTTCACTTCAAAGCTGATCATCTTTACTTGAGCACTGTGCGAACAATGGCTTGATATAGCTTGATTTTAGGTTTACTGGTATACTGTTTGTTGAGTTCTTTGAATGCAAATCTGGCCTTATTTATTCTACTTTTCATATCCTTCTCTTCACCTCTTCTTTACTCATATTTGCCCCAAGGTAGATAGATTTTTCTACATCCTCAATGTCTCTTCCCTCTAGCTTGACAGCTTAAACTTTCTCTTTCTCTTTCTGTCTCACGTCTTTGTCTTGTTTGAATTGTTTTGCCAGCAAACTTGGACTGATTGTCAGTTTTAGTTTACACGAGTGAATGGCTGGATGACTTTATAAGTTCAACTCAGACAGAACTCTGTCGCCCTGTGTAGCACAACCACCGCAGCTGACCACAATGGGTATTGATGTTTTTATACCTAGACTAGTAGGCTCCTGGATCCAGTGTGCAGAACAGACACCAGGGAGTTCACAAATTTATTTAGTTATTAATTAATTAATTTATTTATTATTATTTATTTAATCTTCCTCTACACAGATTAGCCCCTTCAATGCTAAAGCAGTGATTTCAAACCTGCAAACACGATGTTAAAAAAAATGAGAAAATGTCAATACAATGTGAAAAATAAAATAGCAAGTTTGTCGGTTCTTAGCAAACAGCCTCGATCAAGGCTATCAAATATTCTGATAATGTTGTTAGATATGGCACATTTTATGAGCCCGAAAGAAAGTACATCTACTAGTTCAGAGCCAAAGTAAGGAAGATGGTTCCCGTGGACTTTTCGTGATTATTTGTTCAAGTTTAAATGCAGTAAACACTTTATCAACGAAATCGATGGTGCCAATTTTTCTGAGCATTTGTAATATTATTTATGCAAATGAATATTGCGTCCTTAAAATCATAGAAAAAGGCTCAAGTACAATGAGAGTTTAAATAAAAGGTGGGATATATGTTTATTTAACCATTACAAACTCGTATCTGGCCTTCCCGTCATGATAGCATCTTTAAATTGAAGATGGCTGTCAAAACGTTCAGATTTAATGACAAATTACATGTAATATACTTGGTTACGTCATCCAAAACTGCTATAAAATGTGTATATTAGAGTGTCAGATTATGAAATGAAATGAAATGTCTTTGACCTTTAGAAACTCGTGTCTGGCATTTATGTTTTGTTAACAATGACGAAAAAAAAAAAAAAAAAAAAAATTATTAATTAATTAATTAATTTATTTATTATTTATTTAATCTTCCTCTACACAGATTAGCCCCTTCAATGCTAAAGCAGTGATTTCAAACCTGCAAACACGATGTTAAAAAAAAATGAGAAAATGTCAATACAATGTGAAAAATAAAATAGCAAGTTTGTCGGTTCTTAGCAAACAGCCTCGATCAAGGCTATCAAATATTCTGATAATGTTGTTAGATATGGCACATTTTATGAGCCCGAAAGAAAGTACATCTACTAGTTCAGAGCCAAATGTTTTAGGAAGATGGTTCCCGTGGACTTTTCGTGATTATTTTTTCAAGTTTAATATGCATTAAACACTTTATCAACGAAATCGATGGTGCCAATTTTTCTGAGCATTTGTAATATATTATTTATGCAAATGAATATTGCGTCCTTAAAAATCATAGAAAAAGGCTCAAGTACAATGAGAGTTTAAATAAAAGGTGGGATATATGTTTATTTAACCATTACAAACTCGTATCTGGCCTTCCCGTCATGATAGCATCTTTAAATTGAAGATGGCTGTCAAAACGTTCAGATTTAATGACAAATTACATGTAATATACTTGGTTACGTCATCCAAAACTGCTATAAAATGTGTATATTAGAGTGTCAGATTATGAAATGAAATGAAATGTCTTTGACCTTTAGAAACTCGTGTCTGGCATTTATGTTTTGTTAACAATGACGAAATCCCAGATGTTGATCAATACGGATGCCGCTACAGACTTTAAACCTGCAAATTAACATATGTGTGTATTATATCTAGTATCATCCAGAAATTATTATAAAAGTATAAATTTGGATATGCGATGTGTTTATTATCAATAGATATTTATATGAATATTGTTTTGTTTGTTATCAGGCTTAAAAATTCTAGATGTTGGTCAAATGATAACAAATACATGCCTTGGTTGGTTTAAAGAACTTAAACGGAAGGCATATTTGCCATACATTTTCATTTTAAATATGTTAAGAAACCAAAATACACCAGACATGCATTTCTAATTTTCAAAGTCATATAATTTTATACTCTATGCGTACTTTTATCATAATTTCTAGATAATAAGACTAAATATATCCAGGTGGTATTTGTATATTTTAACGAATTTTGGAGATGGCTACATTGGCTGCCATCTTGGAACTAAATCAAGATAATATTAATGCTTGACAGGATTTAACGATGCTCTTAAACAAAATTGCGTGGTATCTTCCATATAGCATGTGTGGGGTCGAGGTGTGCAGACATGTCTCTAGTTGCTCTGCGCAACTGCTCCTAAAATAGCACCTACCGAGTTCAAGCTCCGCTATAGGAGTTCCTAATAACATCTAGGGAACTCCCAAATACCTCTGTCATGCCCTGCTATGCCTTGCTAAAATCTATTTTATTGTTTTAAAATCCCAACCAAAATTGGTTGCCGAATTTGACAAACCTCGCAGTCAGCATTTGCAGTGAGTTGATCGATCAGAGGCTAAAGCATCGTAGATAAGGTGAGATCTTTCCTTTTTGTATTGTGTACCGCTACCAGTATCCTCTTGCAGTGAATGGTGTATTGGCCTATTGCAGGGGCGGATCCAGGATTTGAAAAACGTCAAAATTACCGAGGGCGGAAAGGATGAAACTTGTCCAAAATAGCGCAAAATGGGATGATTTTGCAAGATTTTCAGAATTACCAGGAGGCGCGCGCCCCCTCCGCCCCCTCCCTAGATCCGCGCCTGCATTGTCTCCCTGCCGCTCCTGTTGACTACTTGTGTTAGCCAGCATTATGAGGTTCTTTTGTCGGGGTGTTTGAAAGACCAGACCTCGAAACAACAGACCTCAGACCTCGAAACATCAGACCCGGAAGTGAATTCACCTCCCGGTCTGAGGTCTGTTGTTTCGAGGTCTGGTGTTTCGAGACATCCCCCGGGTATTTCGAAACACCAGACCTCGAAACACCAGGCCCGGAAGTGAATTCACTTCCGGGTCCGAGGTCTGTTAAGATTTCACCCGAATGTGAGGAATAATATTCGACGCCCAGAGAACCCACATATGCCCTATTGGGGTCCATGTGGATTTCAGTTTGTGGGCAAGCCTCCTATATATTCGTATACTTTTAGAAGAAAAATATCAAATTTAACACGTGAAGTGTTAAAAAGGTGTTATCTGCTGAGTTAACACTTGTTTTTAGAGCTTTTCGAACACACCCCCTACCCTTTTGAAACGCAAGTCCGCAAGACCCTTTATTTTAACATAATCTGCAGTTCCTCAAGCTTGATTATGAGGAAATCATCCACAGACCCCTAATTTACTTCCCCCTCTTACAGGTTCTACAGACCTTATTCAACGGATTTCAGTTCTCTAAAGATCTCCATTTTCAGGTTACGTCAGTCTCATACCCCCCCCCCCCCCGCGCCGCCCATTTCAAGCTATTTCCACCCTTTCCTTTTTAAAATGCAAAAATTCTATCATGAACTATCCCCAAAATTCGTATTATTAATTGGCCGTTTCAGCCGGAGCAGAATCACGTTCTTGCGTACGCGAGTTTCTGCATTTTGTCTTAAAATCGCTTTAAAGATCGCCAAATATTATTATTGAAATGAGCTCGAATACAACTTCGGCAACCATGTTTTGGTGCCCGGAACGTTATCTGCCGTATTTCCCACATGATAACAGGCATGGCAATGTATACGCCTTAAGACTTCTGGCACCTCGCATGTAAAATGTAGCTCTAGGCATGTAAGCGTAGATAAGATTACACACTGTTCAGGTACGAGGAAGACGCTTCTCATGGAATATTCGGTCTAAATACTTGGGACTTCGGTGATTAACTTCACGAAACATTGCGGGAAACTTACAATACTAATAAAATGACTTTTATCGATCAAACGAACATCACGTTGAACTTGACCTTGAAAACTCACTTTAGCGGCACAATACTTAGCCGTGCCAAGGAACGGTGAGGGTCTACTTGAATTTTCAAAATCAGACCCGATATTGAAATTTTACTTTGGGGAGAAATCACTTCTGGTCTGGTGTTTCGAGGTCTTGTTGTTTTTTTAAACACCCGGGGTATGTCTCGAAAAACCCCAGACCTCGAACAACATCCACATACCCTCGAACATCAGAGTGAATTCTGAAACTAAACAGACATTCTTGGTATTACTGAGACATAGCTAGGTGATGATATTGAAACTCTAGAGTTCAATTTCAGAATATTATATGAACCGCAGGATCGTACGGACGCTATGGTGGTGTCATTTTGTAATTACAGCTCTAATTTCGTCCACAAATGGTAAAATCGATGACCACTCTGTGGGGCAGTGACCCTCCTGCCTGTCTCCCTCCAAATCCTTACTGGTATTGTCTATGGACCAAATCTTTGCAGATCTTGAAATCGGTCCATACTGATGGTCTTAGTAATAGCATCAACCATACCTGCTGAAATCTTGTGTATAGGTGAATTCAATTGTGGTGGTCTAAAAAGCCAAATGAAATGAATGAAATTAAAAAAAGAAGGCTCCATTTGTCTACCCATCATGTTCCAAGTCATAAAGGTGTCCTACCAGAATAACTCAAATTACCAAAACCTATATTGCTCCTGTTTGGACTTCCTACCTGAATTATTTGCTAATCATCCGTGCTACTATTTTCTCTTTCAACGACCCCTGTCAACAAACTGCAACTGAAGAGGGAATCTTTGAATACTCAGTTAGAGATGCTGGCACAGACTATCGGAAATATGGAAATAGTTAAAACTATTCTTGCCGGTAGTCAACATAGACTCATGTCCAACTGGTCAAGGTTGAATGATCGTGTGTGTTAATTAATGTCGTTGTCAAAGATTTGACTTTCTTTTGTTCTTCGAACATAGGTAAAAAGCTTGCCGATGCCATTTCCCTGACAAATACCGAACGACGACCTTACTGATGAAATAGACTACCAAGGAGGGAACGTTTTTATTTCCTATAAATTACTGGCGAGGAGCTATCGAATACAGTAATTATCTTGATGGAGGTAAGGTCACAGGCTTTAGTAACATCAGCCCTAAGCTCCCTCAAGAATCGGTCACGATTACTAGCTCAAGCTTTGGCCTATTAATTTACGTCGTTTTCATCTGGCAATAGTTCCATGGCATGGAAATATAAGCCGTGTTCTCACACCTAATCGAGGTATCCAATGTACACAATACAGGCCTACCTCTGTTATACCAACTTGCATGACATTTTTTTGGGGAAATTGTTCACACACACGTTTTATAATTTTATTGATGCATCAACAGGATTATGTCTCCCAACCAATCGGGTTTCAGGCCTACACACTCCATACACAAAACTGCCGTGTTGAGGTTTGTGATTATCTTTTGACTAACATGAGCGAACTGGTGCTGTTTTCCTTAACCTAAAAACCCTCCGATAAACCACGAAGTGCTTAATAAAGAGTTTTCAAGTATAAGAGTGCACGGTCTGGAACCTGAATGGTTCTCATTCTATATTTACATCTTGCAGTTACTGTCCATTTTCCCTATTCACTGTGCACACAGTGCATTCAATACGCCTATGACCTGTCATGCGTACTTTGTGCTTAACGCGTAGGACATGAGAAAAGTCACATCGTTGCGAGAAAAGTGCTCAAGGGATTTTCTTGGTAGAAGATCTAATTGTAGAATATATTATCATCAATAACATATGTGAATTTTATTATGATAGAACATTCAGAAAAATCCGAAAATGGTTAATTCATAAAGAGTGGTATTTTGGTATGTATAATGCTAACTCTATGGCAAAAATCACCAGTGATTGCGGGGCAGATTTAAGAGGGTGCCATGGACAAACGGTTAGACCTATACTCTTCGACGAAGCTGACAACCAATATAATCTTATTCTCTACATGGTGATGTAATTTGGTTGATCCGAAACGACCATTTCTACAAGACTTCCAACATGTGTAAAAACAGGCCTACTCGCCAATGTTCATGCACCCAGTGTGTGGGTAATCGCTCATCCATAGCATGTCATTGATCAGTGATTGGATGGTGCCCTGTGAAGTGGGAATCATTTACATACGATCAAACTTATGAATGGATTCATGTCACAGTGATTTGGTTGGGTGGGCAAAAGGTCGAGGCCCGTTTACAGTGGACACTAACTGCACTATGATCCGACCGTTTTTAAGTCACCAGAGTGAATGATCTGTTACCTGTCTAGTAAGGCTCCTGTCAAGTTTGGGGTCCCGCAGGGTCCCATTCTTGGCCCTCCCCTTTTTACGATTTACATCAATGACTTGCCGTCTATCCTAAAGAGTGTTGCATCAGAATTTATCTAAACGCATAAGACACTGCTATTTTTTGTCAGGGGTAGGGCAGTTAATACAGTTATCAAAATATTGAATAGAAACATTTTCTTACGTTGTAAGGTGGCTCCAAATCAATTATCTCACTCTCAATGTCAAAAACCAAATCCATGCTTTCCGGCACTCATCCCAAAAAATGTCCTACTCAAGATAAGCTCAACATTCAAATTGGAGGCGAGTCATTAGAACAAATTAAACATTTGAATACCTTGGTGTTTGGCTAACCCATCTATATATTGTATGAGTATCATATTTTGTTTTACATGTGGCCATTAAAATAATTCCTCTTACCTTTTACGGTGAATGGACAGACCTAAAACGTTTAATGTCTCACTTATTTTGAAATCTACTATAGTATTACGTCCTTGTCGCAATACTTCTGAAAGCAGAAAATTCACTTTGAGTGGGCGTCAGCCTTCAACAGTCTTCAACCACTGTAAAAACTCCTCTCCTAGCCTAAGCTGGGATTTAAAAAAAAATATATATTGTAATGTTACCACCCGGGAAATGAAAACACAGAAAGCAATGCGATATGAATGTGGTGCATATTGGCCAGGAGTTGGTATCCTATTTATTTCCAATTCCAAATCAAAGTATTCTAAATTCCAGTTTCTTTCCAATTCCAAAAGCACTGAGCGACCAGTAATGTGCTAAACCACTGAGGTTCCCACTCCTCAGCAATTTGCCAAAGAAAGTACTGCGTAATGAACAGGCCTAACTACACATGCGAAGTTCCTGTTATAATCCTAATGCACACTGCGACCATTAATATACTAAACCGCTGTGTTCCCACTCCCCAGCAATTTGCCAAAGAAGGTACCAATCCAATAATATAGCCTAACTTCACACTTAATTAGATCCTTATTGGAATACATATCCATTTACAAATAGTTTAAGCAAATGCGCAATTTGCTAAAGGAACTGACCTATCCACTAGCCTAACTTAAGTTACCATCCAATTTCATTTGTTATATATATGCTACAAGTTCAATTTATAGAAGGTTCAGATCCATTAAATGACCCAATTTCTTAAATTTCCCGCACAAAACAAAGATTCAACATAATCGTAAGATACCTCCCAAAATTATAATTATAAAATACAAAAGTCCAATATGTTAAAAGTGCATAAGCAAAGATACCAATAAACCCAATAAAACCTAAATTGAGGAAATTAAAAGACCTTCTGCTGGTCTTCCACATATCTGGGGGGGGGGGGATTTTATAATTGTCCACAAGCCCGGAAGGGCGACTAGACTCCCCGGTGGCAAATAGCGAAGTGACCATTTCCAGGAAAGCCGGGCAGCTTCCCCGAAAATACAACACCCTGATTGGTTGTGGAAGACAAAAGGGTGAAGCACGATTGGTTCCCATACAATCGGTAACCAAGCTACCCAAAAGGGATCAGAAATCATTTCCTGGTGTTAAATCAGTTTATTGCGTTTTGCACTAAAATTCATTAGGCCTCATATATAAAATATTATGTTACTCACCAGCAAGAGTCACAAATTCGTCGGCCGCGTCACATGGTGACGTATTCGACATTTTGGACTTTTTGGAGAAATTTGGCATATACGTTTGTTTTGTACTACTCTACAAATCTACCAAATTTTGAAACCTCAGAATGGTTTAATTAGTAAAATATTAATTAACTAATTATGACGTATCTTTTTAAAATACTATCGTATTTGCCAGACGCGTCACATACCGACGGGACGTATTTGATTTTCGAGACGTATTTGTTATTTACACGTTGAAATTGCTATTTTGTCGTTTTCACAAAGTGACCTATTTTATTTAACATCAGTTGTTTTCGCATATCTAAATAAAATGGAAGTTAATTAGTTAAATAGATTTTATATTGAATTTTTTGACAATTTTTCCAACGTTGTACAGACTTTTTATACCAAAGGGGTTGACAGAGATACCCTGCAAATAAAACTGAACACTGCCAAGCAAGCAATCATTCGTAAAGTGCAGCAATTCTACCAGAGGAAGGGATTTCCCACAATAGATAAATTGTTGACCCCTCTTCGTCAAGATATCAACTTCAGTAGTGGCAGAACGAGTATCTGGAAATTGTTGAAAAACTTTGGATTTAAATTTAAATATCAGAATGACAGAAAATACCTGAGGGAAGGAGCCGGAATTGTTTTACTGCGACATCAATATATACGCAAAATTAAAAGATCAGACAAACTAAAGAACCACCACAAATTATATAATTTATCTCGACGAAATATGGATTAACACCAGTCACACCCTGATAAAGTGTTCGATAGACAAAGATGAAAATGGTGGGTTCCCACTCCTCAGCAATTTGCCAAAGAAAGTACTGCGTAATGAACAGGCCTAACTACACATGCGAAGTTCCTGTTATAATCCTAATGCACACTGCGACCATTAATATACTAAACCGCTGTGTTCCCACTCCCCAGCAATTTGCCAAAGAAGGTACCAATCCAATAATATAGCCTAACTTCACACTTAATTAGATCCTTATTGGAATACATATCCATTTACAAATAGTTTAAGCAAATGCGCAATTTGCTAAAGGAACTGACCTATCCACTAGCCTAACTTAAGTTACCATCCAATTTCATTTGTTATATATATGCTACAAGTTCAATTTATAGAAGGTTCAGATCCATTAAATGACCCAATTTCTTAAATTTCCCGCACAAAACAAAGATTCAACATAATCGTAAGATACCTCCCAAAATTATAATTATAAAATACAAAAGTCCAATATGTTAAAAGTGCATAAGCAAAGATACCAATAAACCCAATAAAACCTAAATTGAGGAAATTAAAAGACCTTCTGCTGGTCTTCCACATATCTGGGGGGGGGGGGATTTTATAATTGTCCACAAGCCCGGAAGGGCGACTAGACTCCCCGGTGGCAAATAGCGAAGTGACCATTTCCAGGAAAGCCGGGCAGCTTCCCCGAAAATACAACACCCTGATTGGTTGTGGAAGACAAAAGGGTGAAGCACGATTGGTTCCCATACAATCGGTAACCAAGCTACCCAAAAGGGATCAGAAATCATTTCCTGGTGTTAAATCAGTTTATTGCGTTTTGCACTAAAATTCATTAGGCCTCATATATAAAATATTATGTTACTCACCAGCAAGAGTCACAAATTCGTCGGCCGCGTCACATGGTGACGTATTCGACATTTTGGACTTTTGGAGAAATTTGGCATATACGTTTGTTTTGTACTACTCTACAAATCTACCAAATTTTGAAACCTCAGAATGGTTTAATTAGTAAAATATTAATTAACTAATTATGACGTATCTTTTTAAAATACTATCGTATTTGCCAGACGCGTCACATACCGACGGGACGTATTTGATTTTCGAGACGTATTTGTTATTTACACGTTGAAATTGCTATTTTGTCGTTTTCACAAAGTGACCTATTTTATTTAACATCAGTTGTTTTCGCATATCTAAATAAAATGGAAGTTAATTAGTTAAATAGATTTTATATTGAATTTTTTGACAATTTTTCCAACGTTGTACAGACTTTTTATACCAAAGGGGTTGACAGAGATACCCTGCAAATAAAACTGAACACTGCCAAGCAAGCAATCATTCGTAAAGTGCAGCAATTCTACCAGAGGAAGGGATTTCCCACAATAGATAAATTGTTGACCCCTCTTCGTCAAGATATCAACTTCAGTAGTGGCAGAACGAGTATCTGGAAATTGTTGAAAAAACTTTGGATTTAAATTTAAATATCAGAATGACAGAAAATACCTGAGGGAAGGAGCCGGAATTGTTTTACTGCGACATCAATATATACGCAAAATTAAAAGATCAGACAAACTAAAGAACCACCACAAATTATATAATTTATCTCGACGAAATATGGATTAACACCAGTCACACCCTGATAAAGTGTTCGATAGACAAAGATGAAATGGTGGGTTCCCAACACAACTGGAGAAAGACAGCGGTTAGTAATTCTGCATGCTGGAAGTGTTGATGGAATTGTTCCCGAAACTAAACTCAACTTTGTCGCCCAAAACGCATCAAGGGATTATTATAACGAGATGAACGCCAAACATTTCCAAGAATGGATGGAAACACAATTATTTCCAAACATTCCCAAAGAATCCATTATCATAATGGATATGCAAGCTATCATAGAGTTAAAGCTGAAAAAATGTCGACATCTAATAGCAAAGAAATCAGAAATGCAAGAATGGTTGAAAAGCCGGAATATCGCATCCCCCTCCAAGTATACGAACAAAAAGCTCTACAATGTCATTAAGCAAAAAATATGATATTGACATTCTGGCTAAAAAATACGGTCATGGAATTGTACGTTTCCCTCTGTCCTAACTGTATACAATGTACACATGTATACAATTATATATTTGGTGTCGCAGATTAGACGACGAGTCAGAATATATCAATGGGTACAAACAGAAAGAAAAATGTATAGGTTCAGTGATCATGAAACGGATTTCAAAAAGACATTAGTCATTGTCTGTTAAACAAACATAAAGCCCATAATATACACTGGGATTATATATTTGGTGTCGCAGATTAGACGATGAATCAGTATATCAATGGGTACAAACAACAGAAAGAAAAAATCAAAGAGGTTCTATATAGATAGAGAGGCAAAACGTTGCGTCATCTTTAGAAATTCATAATAATAATAATAATAATAATAATAATTATACTAAGAGTGGAATAGTGCGAAAAATTAATCATTCATTAGCTTATAATGAGCTCTTTTTGTTATTTTAATTAATTAATATTCATATCATTTGTTATTCCACCTCATTTGCATAAATTACTATTCATATCTTTTGACGGAATAAACCGCAAACAAAGGATAACGTTAAGGGGAAACGAAAATTCCCCCTAACGTCAACTTTCTTGAATAACAAAACAGAATTTCCCCTTAAACCACTATTAGTATAATAATATTTATAATAATAATAATAATATTTGACTTATTTGCAAATGACAAAAGCAGACATATGCAATAAATAATGAAGCATCCTTGAAGATTACACACATGATAATACACTTGGATGAGGGTGACCTCTGACCCAGAGGGTTAACTCTCTACCTCGTGTACATTTATTAGTGTAAATTCACCTTAAACTTATCATGGCCATGGTTGAAGAAAATTCATCTACAGCTAGGCATGAAATAGATTTGGAGATTTCAATCGAAATCCTAAATTTGACATTGCCAATATTGGTATTTTTACTTTTTTTAGAGTAATAACATGTGTATGTTTCCTTTGGCACCCATCATTGCCAAATAAATACCAATTTTGCTTGCATGAATGGCGAAAACGGTCGAAAACACCTTGATTTTGGAGATTTGCTTACTGCTTACAAACAACGTTAAAATAAACTTAGTTATGACGTCACTGTGACCAGGGGAGGGCGGCCAAGAAATTCCAATTTCAGACGTCGCCATTGGTTTAACACGTAAAAGCGAAATCTTGACGAAAAATTCTGAATTTTTGAAGAATCAACTCCACTGGAAGGGTTTATTTCTGATTTTTTTTTTTGCATGAATAACGAACGAGGACGAGGTCGTATGTGGGTTTTTTTTTTTTTTTTTTTTGCATAGACAGCTGATCAAATATAACAATGCAAATATTAACAATTTAAAACCTTAAGAGCAATATAAAAAAGCAAAATTAGTGAGCATAGCCGGCAGTTTATAGGAATATGAAATAAAACCGAAGATTGACTGCCGGATATGCTGTACCAGGGCCGCGACGAGGACGCTTTTGCTATAGGAAATGGACGTCACTGTCACCAGGGGAGGGCGGCCAAGAAATTCCAATTTCAGACGTCGCCATTGGTTTAACACGTAAAAGCGAAATCTTGACGAAAAATTCTGAATTTTTTATATGTTGTTAAAGAATATTTTCTTATCCCAAAACCGTTGGAGTTGAAGAATCAACTCCACTGGAAGGGTTTATTTCTGATTTTTTTTTTGCATGAATAACGAACGAGGACGAGGTCGTATGTGGGTCATGGGAATACCCATGACCGACCCACATCAAAGCACCCAAATTAGTTTGTGGTTTGCACTCTGTATTGCTGTAATTTTTTTTTGACATTTTTGGGGAGTTGCTATAATGAATGAGGCTTGGCCGCCACCGCCTGACTGTGACGTCATGTTGTTAAAACTTGATATGTTTGTACTTTATTTGAAGAGATTATGTAGCCACACACCATACCAAACAAGATGATGAAAACATCAGGTGGTCCTGAATGTAGTAGAAAAACCCTTGGTTGGGCAAGGGTTAATCTACTTGCAATGGTTCGTCTACCTTGAGTCTTTAAATAATTTTTCTAACAAATATTCATTCTGCCTATTAATCGTATATCTTGTTTTATCTCTATCCAGCTTCTTCTTACGATTAAATATCAGCAACCTCCCAAAATAATTTACAGGTAGTTTTATACAACAGCCAGGATCCCAAAGCAAACCAACGCCGACAGCTAGGATCCAACAAGAGTCGGATCCCAGCTAATCAGCATCGAACAGCGACAGAATCACAAACAACAACAACAACAACGCACAGAACGTCGGGATAGGACGCCGCCCAGAAAACCCCTGCAGCTCATTTATATAACAGAAATACTGTTCAAGGATTGGCTACAAAACGAAATACACGGCCAATTTCTTCATGGTAGTTACCACACAGCTACCACCGAGTAGACATGGATTACCTACCCACTAGACGTACACTCGCCCGCCAGGATTCCGTGTATTTTTGCCGCATAGACGGAAAGTGTACACAAAGCGGCTGTCTCCCCCGTCGTGGAGTAGCTACGTGGTTACACCGGCTTTCAGCGCGCGCGGTATTTCTCATGGCCGATTTTGTTTTTTATATATAATTTGGCTTATATTTACATTTTTTATTACATGTGCGGATAGATGGGTTTTTTTGATGATGCCCGATTTGAATTTCGTAATGATTTTCCTAAAAAAACGTTCAAAAATGATAAACAGAGAAGAAGTGTATAGCGCCCTCATTTCATGAAATTTTCATCCACTCTCAAAATGGCGTCGTGGTAATCGCATAGTAGTTACGTGGTAGCTGCGTGTCTACTCCGGTACTGTCTACACAACATCCATCTTCTATCCACCTAGTGGGCAACTACAGGGTAGCCATTGGGGTAGGTACAGCAGAGTAGCCACATCACTGTATACCTAATAACTGTGTACTTTGTAAGTCCTATCTTGCAGCTACTGCCTCGCAATTAGCCCAGTGTGTAATGTGCAGTAGCTGCCGCGGTAGACATGGTGTAGCTGCCGTATGGTACCCGTGAGTAAGAAAATGGCGGTACCTTGGTTGGTACTGTCATATTGATTATTGAATTATAATTGTTTACATTTTCAACTCGATAATAATCCTTCATACATTACTGTGGTAAGTGATATTTATACAAATATTACCAACATTACAGGATATGCTACAGTGTTATAATTTTATGAAAAAAACGCACACGGCTATCACTTTGACGCCCATCAAAACAGAACATCGAATGACTAGGAAAAATCAAGTAACAACCTTATAAGTGGTTCCATTGGATTGCTTGACCAAACACATGAAAAAGACATAATTACCACTCTGTGAATTATGAAGATCATATAGCTAACAACCTGATTTGTGGCCACATTGGCGGCCATCTTGAAAGTGTTAATGATGTGAGCTTCAGTAGTTTGCAATTTCTTAAATGATCACTTGACCCCAAACATATGACGAGTTACATAATTGGCATCTTGCTTAAAAATATATGGGGAGATATAGCCCGATTGTTATGGCGTTCACTTGGGACGCCATCTTGAATTTCTCACAACCGCTCGAGAGTGAACCCGGCCAGATCTCAAAGAGGACACTTCAGACTACTCAAATCAATCATTAAACAAATAATCCCATCGGGGGGAATTTGTATTGCAAGGTGGATATGATGCGTGAACATGGACTTACAAATTCACATAAAAACCACGTTATTCACCGACTGAAAAAAACAGACCCTAAACCAGTATTTTTGTTCCCTTTTTGGCTATCTTAAAGAGTTTTTTGTCCAGGCGTTTGCTACCCTTTACAAGTACGCAATGCATTGTTCGCTTAAGAGGCCCTTTACAATCTTTGCTTTGCTTTAATTCAGGATTTTACCAATTTTTTTGTTATCTGCTAATTTGTGTATTACTAACCTAAACACGGATATCAAAAGTTCATGGTGAAGAAAAAAATACCTTTTTCCATTATTTGCTGTTTTGACCCCTAGTCAGTGAACGCGGTACAACGCCTGTTTGCAAAAAATGGGACCCTTTTACTTGTTTTCTTGTTCAAGATTAATATCCACCTTGAATAAAAGTGCCCCCGCGTTTGAATCAGTCATCCCTAATTTCAAACGCAATTTTCTCAGTCGCAAATGATCGGTATAAGGCAAGAAGACCTGCAGCTTGTAAAGTGCCTAAATAAGAAGAAGAAGAAACCTGCCACTCGGAACTTCCACTTTGGTCGTAAATCCATCCTGATTATGAATGCACAAGAAATAAGAAACGATGTTATTAAGTTCCACAGCAACTAAATTTCTGAACAAAGGGACCCACACTTTTAGTTAACTCCTGTTTGTTCACACAACACGGAAAAAAAAATCATGGAACAATGATCTCCCAACAAAACACGTACAGCCAAACCCATGACCTCTACATATGGATTGAGGTCAAGTCGCCGATGAAACCGTCAGGAAGTGGTTTTTGGACGTTAGCAATTGGCGGGAAACAATGCATAACACCTTGTCAACAACAGAACATCTGTGTGGAATATGGGCACCAGCAGGGGTATGCATTGTTTCAGACATATGTAAGGGTCAAAAACCAACTTCCTGTTGTTTCACTCGGCGACCATCCAACTGTGCGGGAGCCGCTATCCAAGTGTAGAGGTCAGTGAGCAAACCTGTAACTTCAATTATCATCGTCAATTGGAGCAATGACGTTCGTATGTCGGTCATCTCACGGTACACCGCACAAAAAAGGGCAGGCTTTGCAGCTATGCAGTATGCAACTCATACCATGAATTCCAGAACTGTTCAGAAAAAACACAGGTGGCCTATATGAGTGGTACGCTCTCGTGGGGGGTAAAGCAGATTTTTACGCGCCATGGTGTTTCATGGGATCTATTGCGATGATAATTGTAAAATTTCGAAAAAGTGGTAATACGGGCGTCTCTATATGAGGATTTACTATAGCCAGTCCGTAGTACAACTCATTAAAACCATGAATATGTATCCGGTCCACATAACGCTTGATTCATAGTCTAATATAACTTTCAGTTTCGAAAATGAGGTTTACAAAGCTTACCAACACAGAACCCGGCAAGAGCCGAACGAAAACCGGCCAGTATAGGCATCCGCCATCCAAATGCTTGGGCCAAGAAATCTTTGTATGTGATACAACGGAATGTCAGTGAACATCACATAATGGCCAGCTAGTCCCCATGCCAAGGCAAAGTAGAGTTTAAAAAGACGCTCGAGATCAAAATCGTGGGGAATGCGTGAAGTCGAGTCCACGTAGACTAAAGATCGAAATTACTGAAACTGTTCCAGATAAATAAATTGCCCCTCGCACACACTTATTACACCTTGTACGAAAGGAATGTATATGAAATGCCTAAAAGTAGGCAAATCCCGCAATACTTGCCAAATACGTTGCTTCATATGGTGTGATACTCTCTAATAAGCAATAAGGAATAAAGATACAAAGCCATCCGTAAATGGGCGCTAATGCCAGCCATCACGACGAAATGAGTAGCAAGAAAAAGGATATTTTGACTAAAGTACACCAATTAAATCACCACCAATTTGGCTGGTTTTTGCAAGTTACGAGGGTCATCCAACTAAAACGCTTCGGGGTTACCATTGGTCATTTCCTTTAAAGAGGGGCATTAATATGTGTGTTAATATTCATAGTTCTTCTGATTTCGAAGTTTGTAGAAGGCAGGTGGTCGAAAAAAAACCAAAAACAACCATATGAAGATAATCCATTTGTAAAGTACAGGTTTCTCCATTCCAAGGTATCTAAAATGATCTGGGTTAGAGGTGCAAACGCCACGAAACTAGCGCCTCCAAAACCGTAAACCACGCCTGAAGCTAAGGGGTGAGTTTGTGAAAATATTGCGAGAGGCGGAGAACAAAACTGTTGGAATAGCACTAAGGCAAAAAATGTACCGTGAGTCAATCAAAAAAGTTTTAAATTATTTATTAGTAAAAAGGGAAGAACAGAGATAGATGCTGTACTGTTTTAAAAACCAATTGAGCAATAAAGACTTGATTTGGTTGATTGAATGATTTGTTTAAAGGGGAATTTCGCATATTTTGCCAATTTAAGATTTTCTGAATTAAATAATCCAAATAAGTTGTCAAATGATTTCGCTGTTGAAAGTATTTCTCTTATTCTGGATTTGTCATAATAAACTTTCAACACCGATAGAATAGAAAATCGTTCGGTGGTTATATCCCGGACTGACTGATGTCGTTATGACGTCTCGTGGATGTCAAAGGTCAGAAATGACCTTTTATTATAATTAAAAACAGAATGTATGATTTTTATGAGTTGATTCAAGGGAATTTGGTATTGTACTCAAATGGTTTTACAAGGGGTCAAGTTTTAAAATGTTCCAATAAGCAGTGAAAATGTATGCGATATTGTCCATCTATATATTTAAAAGATCCCAAATTGTATAGTATGCACAACCTACGGACCCCATGGTTCCCTGCCTGGGAGTTATAGGGGTAAAGATGGACCCCCCCCCCCACTGAAAGGTTAATTGCACATTAAACCGGGTATTGTATGGTGTTTCCTATCTCCTGTAGGTAATTCATACGCAGATGTAATCATAATTTGACACAATCATTGCAATATGATATGTTGTGTCTGTTGTGTATACAATTGTTTTTAAATGCTATGAATCTACTCACGGAAATTCTTTCAGTTTAAAGTTTTGTGGGTATTGCATAAAAATGTCACAAAAAATAAAATTACGTACCACTTATTATTGACACAAAAAGTACAAGTAGCTCACAAACTACTCGAAAGGAAGCACAAGGTAAGGCGCATCCGAAAGGGTCCACCAGCATTTACCAGGCTTTCGGCTGGTCAAGTACATTTGGTAAGTAAACCAACGAAAACACCTGGTAAATAATGAAAGGATCTGCAATTTATTCATAGTAAATAATGTACGTACAGGTTCAATTTAAGTTGTTTGAAGATGTTGAATGGTTTGATTAAAATATTGGTTAGTTGAGGCATAGAAAGTATATATTTTCAATACAGAGGAAAAAGGAGGAAGCGCGATTCGCCATGTTAGCTACATATAAACAATATAGATGATCAAAAACTTAATCCGAACGCAGAACAAACAGATATACCCCTGAAGGAAAATTCGAGGCGCGCACCTGCCTAGGCCAGGATTTCTAATCCGGGGACTTGGTATACAAGACCAGTGCTTCGTACCTCTAACCTATTCCCAGGCGGCCGATGAAAGGCCTGCAACTGTGTACTTATTTGGTAAGCAGCTCCCGGAGACAATTACACACAACACACCAGTGCACGAGATCGATAGATGCTTACTAGCAAGCCTAAGATCAAACAGATAACAGTGGACCACGAGGGGGTTGGCTCACACCTTACATGGAATATATAAACATAAAACAACACATTCTAACACACGAGGAGCGTAAACGCCACCTTAAATACGCACATAACGTAATACAGAGGAGAAAGAAAGGAAGGAAGAGCGATAGCATGTTTAGAAACATATAAACAAGGTATCCCAAACATTAATCCGAACAAAGAAGATATTACCCCTGAAAGAAAAATTAGAGGGCACACCTGCAGCGGCCAGGAAGTCGAAAGGGAACTTTGGTTTACAGACCCAACGCTTTTACCGTTATCCCAGGTTGCCCGATAAACAGGCCGCAAACTGAGTACTAGACTACTCAGTCTCCAGGCCACACACGGCCTCTTGACTTTCCCCTTTGAGGGGAGGGACTCGAGATAAAAACTTAGAAAATTGGAATTGGGCCTTGTTGGAACGGTTGACCTATTGCCTCTTTTGTTCACCTGAACGTCATGGAGAAGTCTATCTTGCATGCTCAATGACCAGATTGTCCATCCTTGATGAAAAATGTGTGAGATTCCGGTGTGGAAGAACCATTGTCCGGCCGTCCTAATAGTCCGGGAACATGGTGAACAAAGGCAATCGATTCAGTTGACTCTTTACACAACCTTAGTTGCACGTTTTATTCCGTTACAGTCTATGGAGCCCGGATTGTCTCTCCCACCGGACTATATCTGCTTTCACACCGGCACACCAAACTGACAATTTATGCATCGCTGGTGACCCACAGTTAATAGCCTTAAGCCTGTGGGTAGGATGGCCCAAACTCATCAGACTTGACCCTGAACCTCTTTAATTGGGGGGGGGGGGCTATTTGAAGTATTGTGTGTACCAACTCTTCGGACAAGTCTGGATGAACTTCAACAGAGATTATTGTGAAGTGGATATATATTCTCAAGCTGGACCCGAACAAAGAATGATTCGATGGGCAGTGCGCAGATGCTAAAAAGAGGCCCAGTTGTGTGGTCGATTGAATTATGTGTAGCCATGCATGAGATATGTTGAAATGAAGGGGTTCAATTCTTACCAATCTCAGGTCATAGCTGGAAATGGAAATCCCTTATTATATAGTATGAATGAAGTCAAAATGAACATACCAGGATAAAGTAGCTGAGGGGGTCAAGTAAAAATTGCCAAATTGCCTTGTCGGTTAGGCTTTGGGAGGCTGAAGTTCAATAAGAAGCCCTATATGGAAAGAGGATCCAAATGGCACATACCCGAAGTCAAAGGTCACGGAGTGCTAATTGACTTCGGAGGTAAATGACCAGCGACGACTAAAGGACTTTATGAGATTTCCGTATATCAATTCCAAAAGATTTTGAAAATTTATACCATATTCAAAGGGACCATCAATATTTAAACGGACTTCTCACCAGAGAAGTCTCTTGTTGGAACATGCACTAACGCTACCATAGAACCAATCACCCAAGTGTAAGTCTGGAAATGATCTTTAAGCGCTGGGGAAAAACGGATATGCTTTAGTCAGGCCAACCACAGAAAAGAAAATATAGTTGATGGCAGCGAATAATATTCAACCACGCCATCCAGAATCCAAACGGTTAGGTGGCGGGCCCATATAACGTTTCCTAAAAAAATAAACAAAACAAAACAGCTTCAATTTACTCCTAGTATAACCACATGGTAATAATCTGGTCGACCTAAACTACTTAAATATATGTTAGTCACTATAAAATTACTTACAATTTTGAAAACACGTTTCATATTTAACTCTTTCTGAATTTAAATGTTTGACATTTCAAGTTGATAAAATCATCCCAATTTATTTTGTGTTTCATAATTAATGTGTTTGGTGATTGAAACACATTAAATGAGTAGTTAATGACAGAGTTAATGGTAGTCTCTTAAAGTCATCAAAATGCATCAGAAGAAAATGCAAACTTATATGCTTTTAGCTAAATTAAATTTTTTTGTCTGCACTTAAGTAAAAAAAAAACTGAATAACCATAATAATATATAGAATGGATCCATCTGGAATAGCTCCATGCCTCTGATCCAGCTCAAGGTGACCACCTAACTGCCGGATAATGAGCACTTTATTGAGATTTGGGTCCAACAGTCCACTTCAGCTTCAAGTGCCTGGCTTTGATGGACTGTTTATTCGCCCTTACGTAAAATACTCAAGGACCCCCACCCAACCGCCCGAGCTTGTGATGTGTGGCAGTCCATTATCGTATCGACTGTGTTGAACAGAGAAATTTGCTAGTTTATGAGGTGAGAGAAGGGAGTAAGTTGTTTATGGAACGGGTGTTAGAATTTAAAAAAAAATTATTAAATGCGCGTTACCGGCATTAGCTTTTCAAAAACACTCTCAAAAGCTTGAGGACAAATCTATATTTTTTTGGCCTGCCAATTGCCCACTGCATAATTGTTTTCCAATAAATTTACTGCCATTGTATCCGTCATTTCCGACCCTGCATTCATATTCGAGTTTACTGCAGGCTCAACCCAGGTTAACTGTACGGGTTGCCAACACGGTGCGTATACTTTCGAAGGACTGCAGTATTAATGCACCCCTCTGCATCTCCATGCATTACTGGTTTAATAATTTGAACTTCAGTTGTTAAAGTAATGCATTGCGTTCCGTATAACTGCAAGAAAAGTGATTGCAGTAACTATTTTGGTAGGCTAGGCTGCAATACAGGGACTTCACTGCAATCAGTGAAGTACGAACGGACTTAATTGTATCAAAATGCGTCCTTAAATAGCCTTTCCTCGAATATGATTTCTTACTATTTGTAGACGAAATTCAAATGCATTCAGTGCATGGGTGCTATATACACCTGGCATTATTCTAGAGGAATACTTCTGCCAAAGGCACCTTTAGGTTCATAGTCATTTTCCCGTCTTCCCATCTTTCTGGGACTCAGATGGACAGGGCTTCTAAGATATTGCCAATACTCTCGGGACCACCTGCGTGTAGGCTATGAACACTTAAGTGCCCAAGGTGGCGGGGGGGGGGGGTTGGTTGTGGGAACGTAGACCTACATTTTTTTTGCGATTTTCGGTTTACGCCAATCAAATTTTTTCAAGGAGGCTATTTTGTATATTGTCTTTATTATATATTTTACGCTTACCTGATACTAAAAAAAAATAAGTCCACCACCGCTTAATTAGACTAATTAAGTTGGGGTCCCTAAGAAACCCCCACCACTTGGACACTAACGGAAGTGAAAAATCAGATATTTACTAATTAACAAATTTTAAAGGTAAGTAATTAAATCTTGGGATTTTCTTGCTTAGATATTACCTTAGGAGGCAATTAATTAATAATTAATAGAATATATCAAAAGTATCAATTGGTAGAAAGGGTAGCGAACTCGGACCCCAATATAA
>JAMKCH010035055.1:0-37711 GCA_023653785.1 Ophioderma brevispina
GGGGCAAGGAGCAAATTTACCCCTGCTAAAAGGCAAAATGCCCCTGATTCTGAAACAAAACTGTGTTTATTTGTATAGACCAGAGGCAATAAAATGTTAAAAAACACCAAAAATTGCTCCTGGATCTGAAATCCTTATTTCAAGCCCTGGCAGTGAGGCGTACCTCCTCCATGTGCGATTATAAAATCCATTATTTTCAGCCTGCATTTAGAGACCGCCCGGTGCATTGCTGTAGCACCATGTTTATCTCGTATGTGTAGCCTGTCAGGACTCTCTTCATACAGACGAGTAAATTCCTCTAAGTTCCCGCTTGCTGCCACCTGCAATAACGAATCAATAACAAAAAAACCAAGTGATTAAGTCTGAGTTTCGATCTTTTCAATCAATCTACCTGTTTATCTGCATTTAAAAAAATAATTAAAGGGGCACTGCCCGTCACAATATAGATGACAATGTTTTGTATCATATATTCCTATTATATTAATGTAGGGCAGGGGTTCTCAACAGGCGGCCCGCGAAGCTTTGGTGGTTAGCCCTTAAAAAGATTTGAAATATACAGCAAACATAGCAAAAGAGGGTGCATCTGGCCCGCGAGCATAAATATTTAAAGGGTATACAGCCCTTCATGGCCCGCGAGCCAAAATAGTTGGGAACCCCTGGTGTAGGGCCACTAAAGATATACATTTTTAGAAAGAAAATAACACAATTAATCCAAAACCAAATGGGGGAATTTGGGAAAATCAAATTATAAGGTTCTGCCATTATGGCCATTTTAAGATATGGACTCTTTAAGTTCACAAGAAATAAATAATACAAAACAAAAGAAATTTTATCGGAATTATCTTTGTAATTCTCACATCACGAAAAGAAATACCTTTGAAGAAAATCGTTTTAAAACTGCGTAGAATGCTATAAATATACAAAGTATCGGTATTACAGATAGCTTGATGACCAATGGAGAATATTCGCAGGATGTGGAAACCACTAATATAAACTTGTCCATTTTGAATGTAAAGGAACACAGGTGAACGAAAATGACCAAATGCCGCCATGTTTGGTGATATGAATGACCTTTACAAAAAATCCGCCATTCTTTGTGGATTCTTGTGATATAGACCGTATTCAATATGACGTCAGTCACCAGCCATGTTGGTGGACAAGATGCATACATTCCAGGACTACAATAGATTCGATCCATGTTTAGCGATTGCGCAGGGATCATTGACAGGTGAATGTATTGTAGTACTGGAATGCGTCTATCTTGTTCACCAACATGGCTGGCTATTGAATACGGTCTATTAACTTTTTTTATAGGTTCTACATTGATATTTAGAAAGGTATGGCACACAACATTCCCATTGTTAAGTGAAGTGCCCCAATTAAAATAATCCGTTTCGATGTATTTCATCTTGTTTGCTTCACAAATTTTCTGAGGAGGAGACAAAATACATGTCTCGACTTGGAGTAGATTAACCTCAAGAGTCTAAAGTATTGTTTTTATAATAGAATAGATGGATTCTCAATAGCTATCGATTGCATTACAAGCAGCCTGTTTTATATCCTATCGTTAAGTATTTTTTGTAATCTTTGGTACTGCCTACACAATGTTGTCACAGCTGAAGTCATACATTCTGCCATTAGCTGTCAATTGAATGTTCGTGTTTTGTTCGAGTCGTATATCCAAACGGGTGTAGAAAGACAACTCGCTTAAGGTACCGTACTATCAGGCAATTTATGTAACTGAGTCTACAAAGCATTGAAGTTTAAAAAAAAAAACATTGAATAATATTTTGAACGTATGTTCTAATATATTCACAAAAACATTGTTGCGTTCGCCACTGTTGCCATGGTTACGTAATCATATGCACATCTCCTAATATAACTGTAACAGTTACGGGCAAGGATGAGATGTCAATCATTTATTTTTAAAGCATTAAATGAGTATGTGACATTGAGAAAAATGAAAAATGTTCATAAAAAGGCGCGCACACACACATACACATGCACCTGCACACACACGTCACACATAAACACACGACCAGTGTTCTCAATAAGTTGCTGTTCATCAAAGTATATTATTATAATCAACTTTGATTTGGAATGAAATTAGTTTGACGTTGATGCATTGACGCGTATTTCGTTGTGCAAAGTCTACCATTACGTATTTTCTAAAAATATTAGAGATCGCTATTGCAATATTTTAAGTAACATCAATCATGAGGCGGAAACAACGTCAAATCGAAAATGGTCTTAGTGCTTCGGGTTAGGTGTATGTCTTGCTAAGTACTTGCTGAAATCTTATCAAATGCATATGATTAAATTGTATTCACATGTCAAGAAATCAGAAGTTGAGAACGCATGCCATCTAATCGATGTTATTGTGATGAATGATAGTGAATTGGAGACGTCAAGGACAGACACTCTAACTGCTCTCACTGGCTAATTTGTAATGTTAGGACGGTGGTGCTTAGGAGCTCTTAGGAACACTATTACAAGAATTAAAATACTAATAGATGTTCGCTATCCACATTAGATACAACATATGTACGATAACAATGGATACTTATTATGTCAAATCTTGTTTTCAAACTTTTAAAAGAATACAAATCATATAAATATGACACATACTATAGTTTTACGCGAGTGCGAGTCGAGATTACCACGTTATCCGTCAAGTTACATCAGGGGCAATTATGACGATTATCGTTACACGGTGGACAATATCACCAATCTTGGAAGGAAGACTCACTAGGATCTAGAAATTAACACTCCTCCTGAATTGGTTTGCGTTCTTAGGTAATACAAATCCAAAACAGAAATCAAAAGTGAAGTCATCTCATCTCTGAAACGGTTTAAGGGCTAATCATCGATTTTGTGAAAAGGTGTCCTCTACTTTTGAACATTTTTAATATTTTTGGCTCATATTTATTTGCCTGTCTCCATTTCAGCAATTTTCTAAATTACGCAAAATTTTGTTTCTCTTTGCTTGATATATTCCTAACGTCCCTAGAGAAAAATCTGAAGATCACAGAAAAAAAAAGAGCTAGCGTTATTTTCTTGTTAGATCGAGGAATAATTTTCCCCTAACCCAAGGCAGGGTCCGCTCCGTAATTTTGTTCTTCAAAAGACCATTTCACGTTAGTGATATACAGCCGAAGACTATTAGTTTCGTGTTAAACTAATAAAGGCAACACAGTTTAGAAGAAAGACAATTATTAGCATTATGCAAAGACAGTTTGTTACTTTGAATTTCACAGATATTGACTTGGAGCGTAAGTAATACATGTATACGCAAGCCAAAAAAACAATATAATTTTTAATGCTTTAGGTTGATTGGAAGAGTTATGCAAAGCGTTATGCTATATACTTTCAATTACTTGCTAAGATTAGAGAAGTACAAGTTGCATGTGATATAACTTTTTATCTTCAGCCTACAAGTGTATATCCTATTTTGTAAACAAAGCTTTCCCTTTGCCAAACAACGTACAGTGAAACCTTATATGAGTGGCTTTTGAAAATTAAAGTCAATTAAAGAACATAATGTAATTTACATGGTGCCTTGTGCGTTTTAGTTTGTCATAAAAAAATTGTGCTATTGAGATTATAGGTTGTCTTTCGTCAACCTTTTCCCACTTTCATACTTCGAATTTATGCGCGAATGCATACTTAGGGCCTTGAGCAATTCCGTGACGTTCCTCTACTAACATAATGGTTTTGATTTTGTAAAAAGCATATAAATTAGACATTAATGCGCATTGTTCTACAAAGTGGAATACACTAGAGCATACCAAAACAGGTATATGCAGCAAAACTCGGTAAGCAAAAACAAAATCGACGAAACCCCCTTAAAGCATTTACTGATACTCAGATTCAATGATCTCAAAATATTCTGATATCAGTCAAATCGTCTATAGCCTGTGATTAAAGGCACTATCAGTGATTTCCTAAATCAGAAAATCGAAAAATTCATCAAAATCATATTTTTGCATGTTTATAGAAAGTACAGATACCCTAACATACCCTGCAAATGATAAGACCAGAAGCAACCTAATAAGGACATAATTGGATATTTTAGTCATTACTGTTCGTACGGACACTTCCTACAGCAGATAATTGAATGGAGATTCATATCTTTAAACACTGCCGTTTTCTTCCTTATCTTGCAATTCTTTAGTTGAAAAGGTAACTTATGAGAATTATACAGACTTATCCTTCACTTCCAAGCTATTTCTGCAAATTTCAAATATTTGACTCTTTCGGGTGAATCACTGATAGGGTCTTTAATTAAAGACATTTTTTTCAAACATGTCTGAAATTTCCCGAGAGTTCCTCGGCTAATATGAAGTATTAATTCCTCAAGGCGTCTTTGTGCCAAATTGGGTGATTTTGTCCACAATGTAACGGTATATTTGCACTTCGCAATAAAATACTGCCTTAAACCTATCCATTGAATGGTAAACTCGACATACTTCTGTAGGGCGATAAACTTTACAGATATCTATAGTGATCTCTACACGCAGTAATTCATCCTCTGTGTGTGTGTGTGTGTGTGTGTGTGTATGTGCTAATTTTGTCCGCTCTGTCGTGCCATAATAGGTATGTTTATCATCACTTTTCTCTAATTTCTAAAATTGGGCTCACAATTTTTCAAACAGAAAAAATTACAATTCTGATTAGATAATATTGCACACCGTGGTCGCGACTCCTTATTAGTGACTTCATTAGTGACTACGCAACCTTATAGAGGGCATGTTTTGCTGCAATAGAATACGGGCGAAATATAGGGCTTGACATATCTTACCACCTAATAAACACAGAATGTAATACCAATTTTATGTTGTCTGGATATTTAGACTTACAAACTTGTGTGTTTGGAAAGACAACGTCCGCCAAATACACATAATACACATATAATTTGTTGATATCGATATTTGGAATTTGACGTTATACCACTGGATAACTGGTGATCCTTCTTCAAAAACACATGTATGTTAAAAAAAAAAAATATCGCCAATGTAAACAAATCATTGAAAAAATCGATTATCACATTTTTGCGTGAAAATTACGACTTTTATGGACTTAAAATGCATTGTATGAGCTTGACGAATGTCTGTCGATCTACACTATAAAATAAATCACTGCGCAAAATCACTGAAATCTGCAATGACACTGGAAAAAAGAGACTAATTATCATATATTGATCACTGAAAATGTGGATAGTTTCCGCCGCTTACACAGGGTTAACGATGCCAAGTAACATAATTGATTTGTTTTTAACTTATACGGTTAAAGGTAAGACTCAATAATTATAGCTTGCTAATAATGATGTTCGTCTGTCATTACTAATTATTGTATTATACTACGTTGATTTTTTAAAAATTTTCTGATAAAAATTCGATTATTATTACATGTAATTCTTGCATAATTGGTATTACAAGGTCTAACAGAAATGTTGTTCACGATGGGATTAACGGCCTTTACAATCCAGAAAACTAGAATTTCGCGGTTCTCGGCTTTCGCGCTCTTTATATTCATAAAATATAACGCGTGAGTCGCCTCAAACACTACCTATCAGGTTTACCTTTTAAGTTGATCTTTTTGGTTGACGAGGGGTATAGCAACATCCATCCATCCGCATGTAAATATACAGAGTGTCCCAAAATAAATGCAATCCTTGTATTTGGTGCTATAATTTCAAAATTACTGAGAATTATTCAAGTTTTATAACTCATTCTAAATGGTGCGCTGTTTTTGTATATCCTGTCCAATTTTGGTCTGATACGGTTCACTGGTTTTGAAAACAAAGGCTATTGTGTAACCTACCTCAAATTACCCATTCCAAGTTTGCCTAGGATCATTGAAGCAGGTTCACCTTGAAAAGTTAATTGTCTTTCAACTATAAAAGTCTTCTGGTACTAATCATGTGTGTTGTTTTTCAAAATAAATTACTAAAAATATTTGTTGGTCTTGTTTTGCCCATGTTCTTTTATCGTCTGTAAAAGTGTTTCCCTACACTCATATTTAGGATAGTAACTTAGAAACTTGGCCAAACTTCACTGTTTTATCTTTGGCGTGTCTGACAAATTCATGTGAATATTGTAAATTGTACAGGAGGGATTAAATACAAATAAATGAAAATATTTTAATGACTCTCGGTGTCTTCCTAGTTCTGGTAGGGAACATTTGATAAAAAAAGTAACAAAAAAACAAAGACAAAAACAAAAACAAACAACCAGTAACAACTGAAAAATCAACTTGAGTTACATCGAACGCTATGACAAATGTCATTGTGAACAGAGAACATTTCACTTATTGGTCAAAGATAGGAGATACATGTAGGATGTCTTTAATGTTTAATATTTAGTGACAATCGTATACTGAGTTAATTGAACCATGTTAAAGAGGTAAGGATAAAGAAAGAGACATACGATGAGAAATAAAACAAACATCTACGTACTTGCTTTGATTGTGTATTCATCAAACTTGGAACGACTTAAGTTGTAGTGTACTTACGTCGCCTTTGTTCTCAAAACCAATGGTGCAAATCAGATGAAATTGGAACAACATATGGAGAAAAGGTTAAGCTTTATGAATATAATGCAGAATTTCCAATTTTTTTAAAATAATTTTGAAATTATAGCACCAACTTGGAGGATTGCATTTATTTGGGACACGCTGTGCATACAGCTGCGTGACAGCAGAACACTAAGGCCAAAAAAGTGTTGTATTGGAGTAACGGGCCAGTGCAAAATAGGGTAGGGCGGGCGGATTTTTTAAATAATGCATTACTACATCAAATCATCACTCATAGTCTATGTAATGTTATTAATATTGACACTTTTGACTCTTATTATCGAAAATCTTAAAGAGAAGTTGCCAAAGTTACACCAGAACAATAAAAAGACACAAAAAACATGAGAAAATGGTTTTTACAAAATCAGGGTTTAGTTAAACAACTTGAAAAATCAATAAAACAAAATTGGGGTAGGTGTACTTTTGTATAGGGCTTGATTTTCAAAATTAGGGTAGGGCGGGTTACTCCAATACAACACTTTTTTGGCCTAAGTGGTCCTTCCAGCATATATTTCATTTGTTGGCAAACCCACTTATGTACCCTTGATGTATGAATGGCAATGTACCATTGATGTATTAATGGCAATGTACCCTTGATGTATTAATGGCAATGTACCCTTAATGTATTAATGGCAATGTACCCTTGATGTATTAATGGTAATTGTCAGTCGTCAGTGTCGAGGTATCTCTTAGTCACTAGTTTTTATTCAAAGGATTTTTCCTTTTAGTATGGCGATGATGTACGAACGGAATACCAGAATAAAAATGATTTCTTTACTTGACCCTCCTTTTTCTTATTCCCATATTTTATCTTTGTTGCCTCATTCCTTTCTATTTGTATTTTTTCTATATTGTTATGACAACATTTATGCTTTGAGTGGTATTTAATTATAAACAAAAACATCCACATGGTTTGAGCAAATAGCAAATCATCCTCACAGTAGAATAAGGGGAAATATTAATAATTCATTAGTTTATTATGAGCTCTTTTTGTTATTTAAATTTTAATATTCATATCCTTTGTTATTCCACCTCATTTGCATAACTTTGACGAAATAAACCGCAAACAAAATATGCCTTAAGAGGAAACAGAATTTGGCCTTAACGCCAACTTTAGTGCATAACAAAAAAAAAATGCTGATTAGTCATATAATCATCATCATCATCATCATCATCAACAACAACATCATCATCGTCGTCATCATCATCCTCCTCCTCCTCATCCTAACAGTGGAATAACGGGAATATTAATCATTCATTAACTTATAATGAGCTCATGTTGTTATTTCAATTAATTACTGTTCATATCTTTTGTTATTCCACCTCATTTGCATTAATTACTATTCATATCTTTTGACGGAATACACCGCAAACAAGAAAAAAAAAAAAAAAAAAAAATGTACGAACGGAATACCAGAATAAAAATGATTTCTTTACTTGACCCTCCTTTTTCTTATTCCCATATTTTATCTTTGTTGCCTCATTCCTTTCTATTTGTATTTTTTCTATATTGTTATGACAACACTTATGCTTTGAGCGGTATTTAAATATAAACAAAAACATCCACATGCTTTGAGCAAATAGCAAATCATCCTCACAGTAGAATAAGGGGAAATATTAATAATTCATTAGTTTATTATGAGCTCTTTTTGTTATTTAAATTTTAATATTCATATCCTTTGTTATTCCACCTCATTTGCATAACTTTGACGAAATAAACCGCAAACAAAAGATGCCTTAAGAGGAAACAGAATTTGGCCTTAACGCCAACTTTAGCGCATAACAAACTAGAATTTCGCGGTTCTCGGCTTTCGCGCTCGCTATATTCAAAGAATATAAGCTGTGGGCCGCCACATGAAAAAACTTAACAATTTTTGACACACACATCCATACAAACACACACACATACACACATACACACATACATACACACGCACAACGAATTGCTAAGTGGTCCTGCCAGCTATAGCTGGCGGCCCACAAAAAAATGCTGATTAGTCATATAATCATCATCATCATCATCATCATCAACAACAACATCATCATCGTCGTCATCCTCCTCCTCCTCCTCCTCCTCCTCCTCATCCTAACAGTGGAATAACGGGAATATTAATCATTCATTAACTTATAATGAGCTCATGTTGTTATTTCAATTAATTACTGTTCATATCTTTTGTTATTCCACCTCATTTGCATTAATTACTATTCATATCTTTTGACGGAATACACCGCAAACAAGAGATGCCTTAAGGGGAAACAGAAGTTCGCCGCCTTTAGTCCAACTTTCGTGAATCACAAAAGATAATTTCCCCTTATCCACTATTAGTCTAATAATAATAATACCACTCCCAACTCTATTAAAACTACTACTACTAACTCGGTATAACACTGCAGTATTTTTTTCCACGTGGCGCATTTCGTATATATGTACATAAAAATGGAGTAAACTGCAACGCCCGAAGAATGAATGCCTAAAAGGTCACAAAATCTGCTGACATCATTATGACATCATAAACTTGTGATTGTGACCTGTATCTCATACATCAATATACGATCAATATCGAATAAAATACATCTCGTCAGATTTAACCGCAATTACTGGAATCGGTTGTAACCTATCCACCCACGTAGGCCGCTTAAAAGAAATCGTTTCTCATCCCTTTCCCTCTTTCTAGGGTTGGTCAGTACTTTTTTTCAATAATTGTAAGGAGTATGTATGATTCAATACATTTTATCGAGTAAATTCATTCACTTTCAATTGTTTTAGCACTCTAAGGGAGTTTACTACTTATTTCTTAATACAAAAAGGCCTTCCTTGTTTTCTATACGCATACTGAGTTTTGCTGACAGATAATTAAAATTGTCAACGTGCCAATATTGCATTGAAAAATTAAAAAAAATAAAAACAACTTACTTCCTCCACACTTTTAAATGAACATGAAACGAGAAATGAATAATTATTTTTATGGAGCCTACTCAGCGGTTACTTTTTATAAAGATTTGAATGCGGTTCATTACGATGAAATTGCTTATAATTACAGAACGCCTCTCAACAATTTTATCACATAATAGCGACAGATTCAAGTAGGTTCACGTTCAAGTCACGGTTTTCATATTTCACTGATCAACTACCTATTCTTGATCTCTTTCTCCTTTAGTTCGTTGCCGTGCAACGAACGGTTTGGTGCTTAACAAATTAGGACGTCGGAAGGGATATAGAAATTAGTTAACCACCATCCACAACATCTACGCCAATTTCACCACCAAGCAGCGTAGTGATGAAATCACTCTTCCTGTTTCTAGAAACTACCAATATAAACAATCGCGTGTTTGGCAAAGTACGGACGGCTGCTACAAATAAACATGGACTTGCTTAATTGCGTAAATTGAAAGATGCGTTTTTTGAATCACGTAAATTTCTCCGGCGCTGAACTTAATCGGCACGATAAAAACATCAAGCTGTCAGATTAACTAGTCATTATTATTCATCAAATAACAAATGACATGAGAACAGGAAAAAATGAAAAGGTAGCGATATTCATAATACCGTGTGCAATAGCTTCTGTGTTTCTTTTTCTTAGGTGATAAACTTATAACTGATCATTTTGAAATGGTCCTTTTTGAACCCTTGGGGATTCGGTATATGTTACGACATACGTCAATGACCTTTGATCGCCAGTCATCTCAAAAACATCTAAAAACGCCCTCTAAGACAATGCTTGTTTGGGCTCTATAGAATGTATTTTTTCATGGTGACTCCGATTACTGTCATGCACATGAGCAGCAAAATAGTTGAAGGCACTGTGAGTGATCCATCCAAAAGGGTCAAAATATTCCAAATTTGCAGTAGTCGACTAAAAGTGAAGGATAAGTCTGTAGAATTCGCACAACTTATTTCTTCCAAATGAAAAATGACAAAAAAGGAAGAAAACAGAAGATTTCAAAGATGTAAATCTCCAATAATAGGTTCTAATAAGTTTCCGTACGGATAATAATTATTTAGCAATCCCACTCTATCATTTATAGGTTGAATCACCGTAGCGTTGTCTAATAATATAAATTCCAAGAAAAAAAATATCGCCGCTTACAACAGGGTTAACGATGCAAAGTAACATAATTGATTTGTTTTACAACTTATCACGGTAAATGTATGACTCAATGAGTATAACTGCTAATAATGAGGTTCTGTCTTGTCATTACTAATCAATTTGTATTATACGAAAACAGAAGATTTCAAAGATGTAAATCTCCAATAATAGGTTCTAATAAGTTTCCGTATGGATAATAATTATTTAGAAATCCCACTCTATCATTTATAGGTTGCCTTCAGTCAAATCACTCATAGGGATGTTAGGGTAGCTCTACTACTTACGGACTTGCAAAATTCTGATTTTTGACGGTTTTTTTTAGTTTGTTTAATTTGAAAAAAACACTGACAGTGCCTTTAATCCTCGTCCTATACCAAGTGACCATCCCCCCCCCAGTGAACTTCGCTCCGGTGCGCCAAAACAAATGCCAAAAGCTTGCTTAAAAAGCTTCTTGGTAATCATTCTCTCATCCTTTCTGGTAATTTTTGCGAAAACAATGTGAAGGTAGCACCTTCACCGGGGTTAGGGTATGCCTTCAAAGTCGAAGGGTAAGGCCACCCAAGGATTAATGGTGCATTTTTGAAAATATTATGCTCTAATATAGTATGGCTCTAAAACTCTACGTTTATGTAAAGCTAGTCATTTGCCATCATTTAGAGCTGAAAACCGCATGAAAATCCGATATTCCTACCTTTTTTAGCGCAAAATTGGATTTCGGCGACTCACGGGCTTGATGACGTCATTGTGACGCCGTGCTAGGTATGTTGGTACTTATTTTGGTATCAATGGAAAGAGGAGGACCATAGCTATCCACTGGTATCAAAATCATAAGCATCGGGTGTTTAATAGCGAATTCTCGAGGGGGTTGTAACCACCCCCCCCCCCTTGGTAATCCATGTTACAAAAAAAAAGGCTTGGTAAGATGAGGGTTAATGAAATATTAATTGAAATAGATGCATATGAACAAGAACGGCTAAAGAGTTCAAGGAAGTTAACACGAATAATAATCCAATAACTCCTTCCATAATTATACAGATTCCCGATGTATAAAGTATCAAATTAATGCACGGCTGGCTTCAAACAATAACCGCTAGTTGACCAGCAGTTCATTGCGGTTTCATTAAAAGAACAATAGAAACCGGTACAATAGAAACCGGTTCCAAAAGGACCGTGTGTAGCGAGCAGCCGTTGATTGAGTTTTGAAGCCACCCCGAATATTATTTGTCTATTGAGATGGACTATATTTTTATCGTCACGTCCTGCGCTCTCCTGCAGTACGGACACGGTTCAAAACAACTTGATTATTTATATTGCAAATATAGTCACCAAAGAAAACCTCCATTTTGTCATTGTTTAAAGGTTAAATCGAAATGGCGGAATTTCCTCATTTAAAAGGTGCAACGAGAGATTTCACATATCAGGTGGCCCTTAAAAATCGAAAGCACTGAATTTTGCCCTGATGTAAAGCTTTCCATCAGAAATATACCCATCTGAAAGGATGTAGCTGAGAAATGTTTCTTCCTGTACAAAAATTGGTGGAATATCTAATTTCGTCTGAGCAAATTTCAGCCTGATTTTTTACATTGAAAATCAAAGTGGTCCAAAAAAAATTTTACACTTTTTCATCTTGCACATTTCTCAGAAGTGGGTAGACATATCAAAATGTTTGAAGATATTTATTAACTACAATATCATCTTGTTGAAACCTGGTGTAAACGGCGTTGAAAACACAGCTGAATGACAAAATGGCCGCCATCTACGAGAAAACAGTTCAAAAGCCACTTTGCACACACGTAAGTCTATGGCATTTTGTTGGTGGTCACGAATTATATCCCAGATTGATACACACACATTGAACAATGCTCCCCGTCATGGGACTTGGTTATTTAATACTAACACCAAGGTAAGAATTAAGACAACCTCAAATTATTCAAGTTTTTCTTATAAATTTAAAATAAAACACTGCACTATTTTCTTTATGATCTTGTCCCAAACACGCCATACTTCGAAAATGTGCAAGCAGAGTCTCGATCATTCATGGCAAGAAAAACATGCATGTTTTTCAATTTAAATGCTCCCCCAATTGAATCAACGTATTTTCTTATGTACATAGCATTTCAAGTTCATTTCACGGTTATATATTCCTCATTCCTTGGTCAACGGTAAACACTTCACAAAACTTGAAGGGTGTTCAGTAGTTTAAGTGAGCAGACCTCCATCCACGCAATGTATTGATTCGTTCACCATAAATGGTGGTCCCATAGACTTACGTGTGTGCAAAGTGGGTTTTGACCTTTTTCTTCTATATTGCCCGCCATTTTGTTATTTGAGCTTTTGTTTTGAACGCAGTTTTCCAACCAGGTTTACTAACAAGATATGTAGTGTATATATCTTTAAAAATTGTGATATGTCCCCCCACTTTTGAGAGATTTTGCAGATATAAAAGTGTAAACCTTTTTTTTGACCAACCTGTATCAGGAAATCAAAATCACCGGTTTTTTTTCTCTCTCTCCTCTCTCCTCCCTCTCTCTCCACTCCTCTCTTTAAAGATATTTCCGTAGCCATACAAGGTAAGAAATCAATTGAGGGTCTAATCTACATGAATTACTATTATGACACCAATATTTGCATTCTCAAAATCTCCGTTTGCACCTTTAGCAAGACGTTTCTAACGGTAATAAGCACGGAATAAATCTATAACCTATATGAACAACGTCAAGCCTATGTACAATGTTTGTGATGGTTAATATAATGCATTTTTGTGCATTTTGTGAATGCAAATTAAATAACACCTAAATCTACTATCACCTGTTTTTAGGTCATTTGTGCAATTATATCATTTTTGAAATAAAGATATGGTAATATAGCCTACCACGTCGTCGTCCCGGTTCTTCTGAACATTCCCGACATCACTAATAAGGTTTTATGTACACTGTTTCAATAATAAAAGTAATAACACGTTCCTCTTCTCTCCTATGAGACTTCACACGGTCAAAGCTGGTTTTTTTCTACCATAAAGTATGCTGAATTAGTACATTCAAGATTACCACTAAAGCTAGGACGCTAGCCATGAGCTATCCACCCATACAACGTCCATAATAACAATACTAAACCACATATTACGAAAATGATGGACTGAACGATTTACAATTTCAACTTCATCGTTAGGGTGACTTAAATTCACCAATTGTAAACACAAAATACACGGTTTGCATGCTTCATAGATGGCCGAAGACGGGTGATAATTAATTTATATCTATTATTAATTTAAAAACGATTCCACCCGACCGATATCGCTTCGCTTTGAATTCCTAACGCATTATTTCCACAACATTTGTTCCATTCGCATTAGCGTTAATCATATTTCATCGAGATTTATCTCTTAAGGCGTTTGCTACTTTGAAAGCTTGTCGGGAACGTGATTCGTTGAAATCAAATTACTATTAGTCACACATGACTGAATATTTGAAATAAGCTATCATGGTATGATGCAAATGACGTCACCTCTTCAACACAACACATAGGGGTTTACTGCCCAATTCGCGAGATACCGTACCACACGGGTGATTAACCTTGGTGATTCAAATACAACTTTCTTTGTTGGTACCCTGACTTCTTTGAACGTCATGGTAAAATTCATATACGTAATACCAATATTTAATTACACCTATTGAAAGATTTAATGATCAAAATATGCTTATTTATTGGCTTGATTCCTATTATGCATGCTATTTTCCTAGGGAAATATTTGGTCTCGTTCGTACAACCTCGTCCACAGAGTCACAGTGAGGTGTAATACAACCAATACTACATGTTTATATCGGGAATCGGGCACACTCTTTTCCCTTGGTACTGGCTACGGGCCTATCGCCCCTCACCCTTCGGGTTCGGGGGTATAGGCCCGTAGCTCGGGAAATAGTGTGCCCTATTTCCCTCTAACCATGAGCCATTTGTTATAATATTTTTGTCTAAGAAATAAGAAATAGAGCCCGCCATTTTGTCACTCATCAATATCAAGTTCATATTAAAAAGTATTATACAGTTATTAAAATATCGGTGATGATAACATTAGTTTAAATGATAAACAAAAGTTTAATTAGATCTAAAAACATTTTAAGCCCGATTTTCTGGCATAAAAACAATACATCATTTGCGTGACTATTTAAGTTGTGAAATAGCCATTTTTGCAATCTGATTTTTTTAAATTGATGTACCGTATATTACGCGCACATGGTCAATGTCTAAGATTGCGGATTCCTCCCTTATTTTTTTCAAGATTAACCACTTTAAAAAAGTAACCAGGTCAGCAGTGATCCCTGCTCCCATTTCCTTAGGATCCACGATAAAGTTAAAACTGTCGATTCGATCAACATGACATTGTCAATTTTAATAGTTTCATATAGACTATGTACACAGGAAGGCGAAATGACTGAATGCTATAAAAACACATATAATTTAGGGTGCCGACTTAAGCAATATAACGTTGTCACATCGTAAAAGAATGGCCTTTACCCAAAAACAACATCTGTAAAGTTTCGCGCCGACGCGTATTT
Organism: Ophioderma brevispina; assembly: GCA_023653785.1. Lineage (NCBI taxonomy): Eukaryota > Metazoa > Echinodermata > Ophiuroidea > Amphilepidida > Ophiodermatidae > Ophioderma > Ophioderma brevispina. Next base: position 15,215 of record JAMKCH010035055.1, read on the forward strand.
CAATCATTTAGATGTGGGAGTTAAAAACATAATGTTGTAATCCCTAAAGAGTACTGTGTAACATTAATATTATTGACCAAATGGAGTACATTTTTGTTCGGAATCTTCCATCTACACATCTTTTGGCCCTAAGAATTCACATGGCAAATGAGAAAAATAGCTAGTTTCTTCTTACATATACCACATGTGGACCACTCCGGTAAAATCTGGAGTGTCTGGGGATGAGGCTATTTGCGATCGGGCCTGCCTTTTCAAATTTCCAGAACTGCATGTGACAACACTACTATTTAAAAAGTGTACAATGACTTCACACCACAAACATGCTTTTCAAAAGGCAAACTTTGTAGTTAAAATTATAGCGATTGTCCCTTATATATCAAACCGATAACATAATTATTTTATATCTTTTTTAAAGATAACAAAATTTTATAACCGTGACATTGTTGACTCTGTCATCACTTTGAGCTACAAAAGTTCTCATCCCCCCAAGGACACAGTCCAGCGAGTGTCCATAGACCTGTATTACATCAACTGACATTCACCTCATGGGTATCCATAAACCATACGAAAAACCGCAACGAGTTTGCTACATACCCCGATGTATCAAAAGTTTTTTCTGACCCCGGTCCACCGGGATCGACACTATATTGACTTTGTACAGTCCGTACTATTTAATTAAACCCATCTTTGGGTTTTGAAATATTAGAGTTGTATATAGTTATATTATAACATACGTATTTCTATCCACACATACCATCGTATAAACATATTAATACACATGATTAATAATATTTATACATGAAATAAGTACTGGAAGTAGTACTGGAAAGTAAGCCGAATAATGGCCTGTCAGAGTCCCAGACTCTGTTTCTATAGTGGTAGCTAAAAGGAGTGTTTTTAATAATTAAATTAAAAAGAATGAGTATTTTGGAGTTTTTTTTTTCACATGATGGAATGTTATTCCACTGTTTTCAATCTAATAAAGATATAGATTACCACTAAATCCCCAGTTTATATTAGGTATTTGAAATCTGTTGCATGTCTTTTAGAATAAGTGTGATGTTTAGCATTTGTTACCAACATGTTTCACAATGTGGAGGTTGTTGCTGTTGTACATAATGTTCGCAAGATGATGTATACCCAAATTCATTATTTTTATATGCTTACCCAATGTCTGTGTGTAACTACAATCTTCTCATTTTTAAATCATCATCTCGGCATGGGCGTATCATGTATAGAATCTGCCTTGTCATAGTCAGTTTGTAATACAACTCAATACTTTCATAAGTTGATCGAGATTCGAAGATCAAACATGACGACAGATCAATTTCTCCATCTTCCAATAGTTTGCATCCATATGGCAAAATATTCCGTGCCTCTCCAAACATCCACGGTAATGGGGGTCCCATATCCCAATTACATGGTACATTAAAAGGTATGGTTTGATCAACAGCATTACTTTATAGTCTGATCTGTATCGAATTGGCCTCGAATTTGTTCTATCGTGCATGTATCAAACGTAGAACATTGATGTCAACAAAACGCCTTGGTTATTGTACCATGCGTACCAAAAAAAAGATACCAACATGTTGCAGCATAGATTTAAATCTCCGAAGGTTTATCGAGCACAGGAGCCACGGACCTGGTCAACCTCATCGGTCTGCCCCACTACATCTTAGCTTTGACACAAACCTTTTGGTAATAAGATGGACCCTTATATCAATGCTAGGTAGGTATGTCTTAAATTGTGGGGGCACTTTAGGGCCCATTTAAGGTTACAAGTTTCATACTTTTAAATGCCCGTCCAGAAATATGAAGTTGCCTCCAATTTTGGTAAAACTGAAAAAAAAACTTCTAGCTTAAGTCACAGCAGTGATTTGCTAAATCAGAAATCGAAAAAATCATCAAAATCATATGTTTGCATTTCTGTCACAAATATATATGCCTAACATATCCTACAAATGATAAGACTGAATGCAACCTAATAAGGACAAAACCATACATTTTAGTCATTACTGTCGAACGGACACTTAACTACAACACGTAATTTAATTGTGATTCATATCTTTGAGTAGCCTACTGCTGTTTTCTTTCTTTGCAGTTTTCAAGTTTTCAGTTGCAAAAATTTCTTATGAAATTCTAACGGACTTGTACTTCAATTAACGTATGTCTGCAAATTTCAAATATTGTTCAATTTTTTTTGGTGAATCACTGATAGTATCTTTAATGTGCCAAAATAAGGAATATTTTCAGCACTGTCTGCATAGTTATGTGAAAAACGAGGCCACAGGGCAAAGTAATCCAATTGGCATTGACCTTCTTTGACTTTTCTCTCTGCATTTAACATTTAACATAACCAAAACGATATACTTTTTGGGAGTCCCATTCCTCAGGCAATAATTTGCCATATTTAAAATAATCAAAGTTTTACCATGGAGTAGATTTTTAGTCCTTTTACAATATAACTCCAAACCATGGTCGGAAGTGGTACAAACTATATTCTTTTGGAATCCTATAACTGGAACGAACAATATGGGCAAAATTTTTTTCAACATGTTTGGATACGTTAAAAAGTTTTTCCCCCTGTGTAACCTTAATTGTCCCTTTTGAAAAAAGTGACACCACATTAGAGTACTAACTACTTAGCATTGTACTATCTATGGTCCATAGTAACTACCAAAGGTTGACCTGGGTCCGTGGCTCCTTCCCTATTGATATATAGGTCCTTACTAACTACCAAAGGTATCAAACCTTAAGATGTGGCGGCAATGAACCACCATTAAGGTGCAACAAGAGATTCAAACACCAGGTTGTACCCTAAAAAAGTGAAAATTCCTAATTTTTTGCACTGGGTGTAAAGCTCGCTATCAAAATATCCCCATTTGAAAGGGCTGGAGAACGTTTTTCTTTGGTGCAAATATTGTGAAATTTCTACTTTCATAAAGTGAGCAAATCTGAACTCAGCCTATGTTTTTCTATTTGAATTTAAGCCTATACAAATCCCCTTTCCCTTTTTTTTTATTGTTATTGTTTCTGTAGCCATAGAAAGGTATGGAATCTATTGGTGTCTAATCTATTATGAAATCACTACAAATCGAATGAAAATAGGATTACTTGAAATATCTCGTTGCACTTTAAATAAGACCCTATGATTTCTGACCGCCGACGCTTCAATAACAGGAAACGATAACCAAGTTTAGGCGTCATTGAATAACATAACAAACCAGGTTAAGATCATACGTGCCATCAACCTCACATAACATGACTTATATTGAACGAGCGCGTCCTTGTGCTATACTACTGAAGAGGTGAGTTTTTGATCACTGACTTTTAAAAACTTTTCAACAGTACTGGCACTAACGATGGTGATTGGAATCTGTTCCAGAGCTTGGAGCAGCACTGCAAAGGCCCTGTGGGTCTGTGGGCAAGACATGTATGTTCCAAGGAAAAACGACAGGAGAGCAACAACATTCTAATCTAAGCCTGTAATTAAGGGATTAAGTAGATCATGCTGAACATTAATCACAGTTCTTATCAATGGAAAAGAGATAAGAAGGAACAACAACTACTTCCACAATCCAATTTTAAAATCTGTTTCTCATTCACCCGCACAGAAGGAAGGGATTCCAACAAAGAGGTTCTATATAGATAGATAGTCAAAACGTTCACGTACTCTTTAGAAATTCACCGTCTCTCATGTTTGCCGACCACAAAGAAAACATAGGTACCAACAAAGAAAGCATGGCTTGCCTCCGCTTCTTCCACATACTGTGGGGTGTGCGCTTGTGTATACACTAATCGGTAGTGATACAGAATTAATGCAAGTGTAGAGGGTGGCCAATGGTAATAATATTGATACCTGGATCATGTGCTCAGATACTTTTTTTCTCATATGCAATGCTCGCTTGGTGAAAGTAATGTATTCATTGAGGCGGTTTATTTAACGACTGATGTGTCATTTCCATTCATTCGTTTTGTGTTTCCATGGGTAGGACAAAATTTAACCACCCAATAGCAACCCAACAGCCACAACTGATATTTTGGCGGATTGTTTTTGTATCGAATTGACATTATGTGTGTATACAAGCACCCAAACTGATAATGATTCCGTGCAATTTCAATGTCAGCGTCCCGCACGGACGACTGGGTTTTTAATGCGTTTCACCCCCCTTGGATTCAAAAACCACCTTTGATCATGTTCCCTCTGCCGCAATCGATGATAGCGAGCAATCACTATGTAATATTTTACCCCCTATGTCCGAAAAAGTGTAAAAGTATATTGCATATTAGCCACATGTTTCCGTCGTCTCCGGTGGTGTATTTGTTGTTGTTTTTCGTTATATAAAAGTTTATTTACATCGTTATCGTTCAGCTTTACTGCCAAGACTGCCCAGTGGTGAAAAATAAAGGATGAGAGTTTTTACTAAATTTGAAAGTTGGATCCGGGGGGGGGGGTGCCGTCTTGGATTTTGTTTGCACCCATGCTCGTTCCAGGGTTTGAAAGTGACCTCTACCGACCCAATTTTCAGTTAAAATATACCCGGCCCCTAATTGAACCCTTTGTGAAATTAAGTTTTTCATTTTTAAAAAATCTTGCCATTTACTATTTGTAAGTTTACTTACTGTACTTTTTTTTAATATATTTTTTCCACTAGTATTATCCCAGTTATATCCTCTTTTGAAATTACACTTAGAATGTAATTATAAACCATCTTACTTTACTTATGCAAAATAACAACAATTAATGTTTTCCCTGTAATGACAATGCTATTTACATAATTATATTGTTTTTTTTTTTTTTTTTTTTTTTTTTTTTTTAACAATAAAAATTATTGAAGATTGAATTATCCACCTTGCCGGGACCTGTTCTCAACTACATGAAACAAGATACACATGTAAAATAGCCAAAACAAGAAACATGACCTTGTACTACTTGCAAAGAAAATAACACACTTAGGGTTTATTTTGCTGATATGTTTAGGTTAATTTTCCTATTTGTATACATTGAACAAGTCACAATCACAACAGGAATTGGTACCCCAGCGGAACTAGAACGTGATTAATGTGATTTGAACCCTAGCGGTGGTCCGCATTTGCAGCTAGTCCTCTTTTTTCGGACAGATGGGTTCCCGAGCAAATCCAATAAACCCCCAAACCCCCCCCCCCCCACCCGGGCGTGGTTGATCGGTTCCATGGATGCGGCCATAGTTTGAGTATTTCCTTTTGCAGCTTCATCGCGTGCTGATTCCCTGATTCATGGAGGGCCCGGCATCTTTTCGCAATTGAAGAACACCACTACCTCAGAATTTTCTCGAGCCAGAAAATCTGAATAGATTATCCCTCGGAAGGGCCACTGAATATCAACTATGAATAACCCCTTGCAATTTGGGGAAGCAGATAGATCGTTCAAAACTGTCAAGTGGTCGTTGTGGTTTTTCACTTATCTCTTTCTTCCAGGGTCGTATGACTGCATCACAATGTTTCAACATCACAGCAAACTATATTTTTAACAGCGTGTAAAAACTAGGCATGTATTTTTTACTTAGTCGTGATAAAAACTAAGGCATGAATTCCAGAGAAAAATTGTCCATAGTAGGACTTTTTTTCGCTCACTAAGGATATGCATTTAGCGGTAACGTTCAAGTGGAAGGGTATTTTTTATCTACATATTCATCCAATATACTATCATCAGAATACCAGTTAGCCAAAATCTTGTAAATGCAAAGTTCAGTCATGATACAAAGCTGCAATGTAAAGTTAAATCATGAAGTTAAGTGACTCTGGTGTGGATCTGGGAGTCACAATATCCTACCTAAAACAAGTCGTTGCATGTCTCTGGTGAATGAAAGCACCTGAACTGTGTCCGTGGGAGTCGAGACTACTACTACATGTATCCTGCCGATTTTTGTGGCGAATAAAACGATACCTATTATTTTCTTGCTATTTCAAGCAATAATTAAGTGTATTTTGGTCCGTGGTTGTCGATCAAATAATTACCTAGTCACATATTAGCTCGTGTTTCTACTTAGCTTAGCAACGCTGTTCCTTATCTTTCGTTCAATTTCATCATATTATGCAAACTGGCGCTTCAATAGCAACCCGATCTCCATATTACTTGCATCTTATTCTCAAAGTAACGGTAGGCAAAAAATCATTAACCGAACTGCGATCGCTTTACAATAAAAAATACTAACTCTAGCATTGAAAATCGCTAAAATATTTACCACACTAACACAATCGAGAACCATTTTCTCTCTTTCAAATAAAGTAAAATAGCAGTTGAACTTTAGCTATGAGATGTGTTTCACCTGTTTTCTGTTACTCCATATACAAAGATAATCATATTGTAATAATTATCCAAATGGTACACTCTGACTGAGTCATTTATTACTTTTTCCCGGGAGATGGCCAGCGCACCCAAGTGTTGAACAACCCCATAGCACGGTGGCCGGATTCGAACCGGCGATCCCGTATTACTAGTAACGGCCGCTTCTCACCAACTGAGCACAATACTGGGTTTGAGAAGAGCGATAGATATCATCTCTAGGTGTTCCGTTCGAAAGTGTCCACGCTTTCTGGCGGATACATCAGAACGGTATATTTACCTATGATCAATTTATCTTTTACATCTACTATTTAGAAATAATTATAATCGAACCCATCATCCATTTATATCACGCGACCCCATTAAAGAATGTCTGTCAATTGTCCAATTAAGGTGATATTTTTATGATATGAACATTTTCGAGAAAATGACCTTCTAGAACACTATTTTTTTCTAAGATGAACCAAGCAGCAATTAATATCACTTCACACGCATAAAAAGAATGTCAGCTCAATAGAAAATGAACTCCACCGATATGCCTGGAAACTTTTCAATCGCGACGCTAGGCTTGGCTTAACAGGTCATATCGAGAAGAACAGATAACTGTAACAGGGCTTCATTTAGCCACAGCTAGAAGTTTTTCCTCTTTCCAGAATTTCTCCTATAACTGATTTCAACCAGGGGGGCCTGCCAAGATATCGTCGTTTTTTTTGGCCGTTCCATAGGTTAGCAGCAGTAATCACGAAAACTTGACCAATATTCTAAAGTCCATAATAATGTTTATTACAATATTTTTCCACTCCAAATCCGTGGGAGTGAAGAATCAACTCCAGTTTAAGTATTTTTTTTGTCTGAATAACGGTACAAACGGATCCTTTTGAACGAGGCTCGTTTGACCTCCAATTCAATCGCAAAAAGGTCACCGGCTATTTATCGCTGCGCCCATGTACCTGGCCCGGTACCAGGTAACCTATGCACCACCGTTGAATGATTCGTTTTCCTGCCTGTAGCACTCCTCTCATGTCCGGTCTTTAAAAAACGATTTGAGTATAGTTTTTCCACACAATCAGCCCATCGACTAAACACGGCATTTAGCTCGTCCACGAACGACTCCGTCCGGGAATTCCCACTCGCCACCGTACTCACTGATCTATTTATAAAACGCGCACAGTGACTTCAAATCCTGGTCACTGTTCACCTCGTTCAATACTCGTTCGGCAGTTTTGCGCTATGTATGAAGCTTGGCCGCCCCCGCCTGTTTTCAACGAAAACACTCAACATTTTGCGAATTAATCAAATTTCATATCTTGGTCACAAGGTTCTATTTTAACACCTGATATCCTTGGTCATATGGACGTTGTAAGTCCATATAAAACAAAGTCAACTGTTCCGAGGTAGGATCTTGTCGAATGAACATTTTTATATATATTTGAAAACCACTGTGTTTGAACACGATAAGAAGAAGAGAAGAAGTTAGATCATTGTAATACTCTGCTCACGAATTGATATTTAGTAGTGCAGGCAGTTTTAACTTTAACCACAATGTGGTAATACCTAGTGCTTCTTGACTTAGCAAGGAGGGGTAGGTTACCAGCCCTCTACGGATCTTTCCTCAGATATTAAAAAAATGTTTAGAGTTTTCATCAAAACCTTCCTGCAAATTGTTTAAAAACCCTTTGCGATCATCTTATTGAATAAAATGAAGGGACCATCTTCAAGGGTTTTAGGGTTACTCGCCAAATGCAAAAAAAATAATCCCACTCTTTTAGAGGAACTACATGGCCCACTCCGAAAAGAGTTAGATTTTGCTTAAAGGACATCTTTGGATAAACATTTTCCAAACGATAAAATTGTATTATATTTCAAATTATCAAGAGTAAATTTGACCTTAAATTTGGAGAATTTGAAATTTCACTCTTTTTGGAGCGGGCCTTATAGTCACTCTTAAAGAGTGGAATTCACTCTTTTTCATTCAGATAGTAGGGTAATGCCGTCGATGTCAATGGGTAAGGAGGTGGTTGCCACCTATATATGTATGTACTTTTTAAAATGTTCGGCAAAGTATGGCACTGCAACTTTCTGTATATCAAAATAGTCATTTGCCACTATTTCTAGCACCAAACCGTAATGAATATCGTGTTTTGCTCATTTTATTGATTTGTCGCCTATTGTATCACTATGTGTGTCTATTGAAATTGACAATTTAAATGCCATGTTATTGTAACATAATACTGTGTTGGTACTTATATATTTTGGTATGAATGGAAAGGATAGGACCATAACTATCCACTGGATACGTATTAACGGATTCTCGTAGAGGGTTGTGTGGTAACCCACTGACCTCTACACATGGATAGCGGGCTGCCGCATAGTTGAATGGTCGCCAAGTGAAACAATAGGAAGTTGCTTTTCGCCTTGGCAATATGGCGAGTAACAATGCATACACCTGCTGGTGCACATATTCCTCACAGATGTTCTAGTGTTATACAAAATTCCTTTAACTTTGGTGAATGCATTGTTTCCCGCCATATTGCCAAGGCGAAAAGCAACTTCCTGTTGTTTCACTCGGCGACTCAGACCCACTATCCATGTGTAGAGGTCAGTGGTGGTAACCACACTTTCTTGAATAAAGGATGTTGCAAAGAGGCTTGATAAGACCAAGGTTAAATTCTACTAATTGTTTCCGTAGCCATTAGTTTAGCCATTAGGTCGTTATTTACTCAGTCAATCGTCCTGTAATTTCGACTTTTGTTGCGATAATTATAGTCAATGTGGATACTGATCTGTCGTGGTCAAGTGAAATTTTGACAGTATAGAGTAGATCTTTCTAGTCAAAATACGTCATTAAGCTGATAATAGTAATAATCTGAAAAGCGTGAAATTTAACCTGAGAGAGGAAAAAAAGAGACGACAGCATAATAAAATCATTGTATATAGTATTTGATGTTAATGTTAAATTTTGAAGGTAAGAAGTGGTCTGACAAAATGAGACACCTCTTCAATCAGACACGTCCTGGTGTTGGTCAAATAGCACTGCGTGCAATTGTCGCGTGTTTTAGTGTATTCTCATGTACTCATAAATGTAATTTCGTTGAAATTATAACAAATGAAATGTCTGGTGTCTCTGGAGTGGCAGAGTCAGAACTTTCTTTTTTAATGGGGTGGTGGTGAAAAGGGACAAAGTGGATAACCGTGATTAATAGTCATATGAAATCCTACAAAATGAATGACACAATGAGTCTATAGAACCAAACATTGATTTTATTCAATAAACGAAAGCATATCCTCATCCAGAAAATGGAACACTCTTTATGTTATTAGTCTAGGCGACCACCGGTGCAGATTTTTTTTATGTAGTCGCCGGTTTCATGTCACATGCACGTATGAATAGGGCACTCGATTCAGTTGACTCTTCAACGAACAGAGTGTCAACTTCATTCCGGTATAGCTCTGAGCCCGGGACTATGGCTCCCTGTGGACTCTATCTACTTTCACATCGGCTTTCGCGATCGCCTACAGCTAGGCTTACAGGTCCTATCGAGAAGAACAGTAAACTGTAACAGGGCTTTAATTTAGCAACAATTAAAAGGTGTTCCTCTTTCAAAGAAATGTTCTATATAACTGATTTTTTCATTCGTTTTGCCAAAGCAAGAGGCTTTCCAAACGAAAACACTCAAAATGTGAGTCCACATATAAAACATAGAAATATGTCATGATAAAATGGCAAAAAATATACATTAGTTAATATGAGACGACATTTTATGTGCCGCTTGAAAACACTACTTGCCGTATGGTCACAATCTTCAACATTGCTATCGTAATCTTCTTCGTCATAGGAATAGTATATAAAGTAGTACGACGTAATCCGGCGCCCTGATGTAAAGTGGTCTTCAACCTTTCTAACTCTACATTTGAATAGCTCTTTCGATGTGGGACGTCGAGGACAATTCGACGAGCAGATTATCCATGATGATTTGCTTCAATTATGTTCCAAATTTCTCCGCCGGTTTCATAATAATAATACCATAAAGTTGCTCAACTGCCGTTTGCGCGTGATAATCTGATCAATCGAGTCACGAGAAAGTAATATGTTGCGAAACGTCATTTCTTGGATAAGCCTCTGGGGTCATCGACTATTGCCATTAGTAAAAGCATAGAATCATGTCTTGTGCAAAACTGAAAACTCATACGGTAATAGATCAATAGCGACAGGCTGCTACTACAGCATTATAGGGAAGCCAAAGTGTAAACATGAACTTTCCGATAAAACGAGTGTTTCATTAAGACGACATAATGATATTAGGTAATGGGACACCAAGTCCAAGGGTTTATTCGGCTGTTGCACTCGCTCTCTCCCAGTCCATCAACAAATGTGTTACAATGGCTTAGTTACAGTATAATGTAATGGGTACCCTAACTACGGTGCAATGATAAATGACACACATTAAGATTACCTCACTCTACTATTGGTATACACTTTGTATAGTTGTTGTCAGATATGTTTAAGGAAATTTTCAATGAGATAGGAATTAATATAGGTTATTGGCCCAGCAAACACGAATTATATTAAAACATTTATTCTTATATTTTTCATATTTGAAAGGTTGGATCTCAGAAATGTTAAGAAAATATTGTCTTGAAACATTTAGAAACAAACCTTTGCTGATATTTAAGGTTAACATTTGCTGTGAAGTTTTAAATATTCTTTTTTTCTGAAAACGTCCTAAAAACGTTATCATAAGATGAGCAAATCTTTAACAGTTGTTGTTTGTTGAACCAAAGCATGATCCAACTAACGCACAAAGGTGTTAAATATCCGGCATCAAATCCTAAGCAATGGGTGAATATATTCCGACTGAATGTTGGCACCAACACGACAGCTTTTGTCCATTTTTCAGGTCCTTAAAGAAGGTATATCCTCGGCCATGTCACATAGTGACATTCGACATTTTTACTTTTGTGAGAAATTTGGCACATAAGTTTGTTATACTACTTACAATTTCACCAAACTTCAAACTCAAAGAACACAAAACGTGGCTTAATTAGTAAAATATTAAACAAATATGACGTATTGCAAAACGTTAAATTGTCCGCATCACATAACGACATATTTATCGAAAGCTATTCTGCAGCAGGCTCATAGCGTCCGTATCTGCATTTTGAGGTATTCGCCGTTTCACATAGTAACGTATTGTGGGACGATTTTTCAGTTAACGGTAGAATTGCTATTTTGTCGTTTTTACATAGTACGTATTTGCGCAAACGCGGCAACTACGACGTATTTTCACGACGTATTTTTTATTTACACGGATTTTTCGGATATCTAAATAAATTGGAAGTATTATTTAAATATATTTGAATATTAACTTTTTTCTGACTTTCAACTAGGTTTTATTGAAAATATATGTTTTAATTTACGGTATAGGAGCAAATTCAAATCGAAAAATCTTTAAAGCCGTTTGCTTCTCAAAATGGTATTTTTGCAAATACGTCAGTATGTGTCGCGGCCGACGATATATATAAAAACTAGTATTTGATGGATATTAATACGATTTACCATGGACATTACAAAATAAAACACAGGTTTTAGCATAGCATTAAAGCATTATGCGGTGGATCTTATTTTGAAGAATATCAATTTGAGTCACAAAAATACATGTATTCATTGTAAAGACAAATAAACTGCGGGAATTAAATGCAGGCACAGGCAGATTTTTTTTTACCATCCGTTGATCGTAATCCTATTACGTTTTATTGGGTTGTTAAGCAATTAATTTGCTCGCGTGAAACAAATTGTTCTATCTTGAAAATGTAATTCACTATTACAATTTTTGAAATTTGGTATTAGAAAACGTTGGTTTGCTACGTGCCCAAACGTTGTTTTGTCTATATGAAATCAATGGAACTCCTTTAAAAGGATATACAGAGAGTTCATAAACGGCGTAGGTACGCCATTTGAATACAGTAGCTGTGTCTCTGATCAGATACAGCATGGCGTTATGAAAGCTTTAAAGGGGATGAATCGATTTAAATATATAAAATCGTTAAATCACTGATTGAAAACAAGGTTTTGCGGTTTCTTGCTAACCTTGAAGGTGACAAGTACTTTTTTTAATTGTGCACAATTGCTTTGTTTGAGAGAATGGCAAGCTAAGTGGTTAAAGACACTTATCAGTAATTCGATTCAAGTGAAAACCAAAAATGGGTACTCGTCCCTTCAAAACTGGCACAAAAAAACCTCAATTATAGTCTAACTGTAATAAATGGGGTCTTTAAAATACCAGAGTGTTTTTTCCCGGTGGCTCAAATACCAATTACAATAATGCTGTTAAATTTGTAGGCGAACTTTAAAACGGCTCTGTGACGTACTTTTTTGTGAGGTTTTCATTACAAATTCCCTATTCCCGTCTTTTTCTATTTCGTCTGTTCTCCGTAATTTCTCAGATTTACCTGTGGAGTTTAGGGATAAAAAATTGATTTAGAAAAGATTGCCTCAGTTTTGCTCTACTAATATTAATTTATACACTCATAACGTTTTAGCTCTCATATCAAAACGGATTTTGAATTATCGGGGTGAAGCTTTACAAAAGGAGTATTGCGATCAAGGTAATAATAATAATAATAATTCAAGGTTATTTTAATCTCAAATCGTGGCCTATAGGCAAATTGCTAGATTAGAATACTTACAACTTTTTACTAATTACTAGGACCAGAAACAATTGCAATTGGAGTGGTCAGCAGCGTAAAACAGCGCCCATTTGCAAACATTCAAACACTACAAGAAACACACACACGGATGGGTAGGGCAAGCTTTAAGGTTCCTTTGCCCAGTCAAATGACCATGGAGAAAGTGGCAATTCAGGTTTTAATCAATATCTGATACAAATCAAAATCCCCAAATGGAATCCCGAATTAAATGCAGCAAGTGGTCCCACTGATGATTCGATCCGAGGGGACCCTTTGCTCAGAGGTAAGCTTGCTAGACCACCTAGACCACCGCCACTCTTTCAGGCATTGTAACAACTAATGTCTCAGACTTCCGTAATGAACATTGTAAAATAGTGGGGTAGAGCAATATTATAGCACCTGCTGAAGACCACTTGCACCTATTTTGAACTATTTTGGAATATGACTGATATTTTGACTTAACTATTGCTTCTTCAAAAGATATGTCACACTTTATTGACTTAAGGAAGTTGCAAAAGATCAATTCTTCAGTAGGTGTTCACTAGTCAATCAATAACTTCAATTGTGAATGTTAAGTTATGATCAATAATCATGTTCCTCGGCAATCTTTCAAATTTGTAATCAGTTGCAAATCGGGCAAATTCGATTTGTCCACACACCTTTTTGATGACGCATATCTGTGTTCTACATATCGTAAGGAAAACTAGCATATAAAAGGTTATCTATTGGCTTTAAGGCATATCAAACAAATACCCATTTATACTTAGGTTTTATCACAATGTTACCTTTGCCACGATAGTATTAACTTTTGGACAGACGTATAAGCACTAGCAATTGAAATCCCAATATTAAAAAAATATTTACACTTATATCATTCTTTCGGCGACCTCTCTGTATAGGTTCCCTTAGAAATTAGGTATTAACCTAAGCTTTGGTGTTGTTAGGGTATAATCAAGCATCTTTTGCGACCAAATACATCCGCTTATATGAAAGAAACAAGTGATGGACCAAAACTATTATCTAGTTTAAGCGGTTAATTGAACACTGTAATGGTATATTACTGAATATTTTTTGACTATATTCACTGATATTAAAACCACAAAGTTTCGGACCTGTCAAACCGTGTGCATAGCGTGGGGAACATGCATACGGCGTGCGTGTTCTTGTGTTATGCCATTTTCGTCTTCTGCGGAATATTTAACGTCGCCGGTTTCGACCGTTAAATTACAAACATCGTTCTGTTCACCCATAAGGAAGTGATTGGTCTTAATGATTTAGGGGTGAGGATTTGTTATAAAAGCTTTACAACCATGCAAAATATCGATTTGAAAAATCTTGAGGGCCGCACATTTCAAATTGCCAGTGTCTCTTTAAGAATCTGTCTGAAACCAGATAGTCATATATTCCAGGCTCTTTTATTCAAGAGCGGCGATATTAAACAGTATATTCAAACCCTAATACGCCGTCGCACTTGGCCAGATAAGCAAACGCATGAGAAGAAAACGAATGTCGAGTTTTAGAATCCGTTGCTATCCGTTGAAATCCGTTTCGTGTCTGTTTATCCTTTGCAAGAACGTTCATCAAGAGTTCAGTAAGGCCGGCCAGAAAAACTTTGAGGCATGCACAAACACGTTTTATCGCCAAGAAAGCAACGGCTAGCGAGATTCGGTACTTGTCTGATGGCTTAGCGTTTGCCCTCAGGTTTATTTGTAATGTACCTGGTCGTTTTCAACACGGTTTGGCCGCTAGGGACTCGACAGGGTCCATTGACTGCCGGAGATGGGATGGATGGTTTTCTGCCGCTTTGAAGGACACCACCTTATGATGGAATTAAAAGGGACATGAACGCGTTTCAGCAGACACCAAACGGAAATGTCAAAAAATCGACATTCGTTTCTCAGGCGTCGTGCCTAATACGGCGAAGTGTGACAAGGACGCATTCGGATTGACGACTGATAAACAAATGCCAAGCGGTCCTAGTAATATTAGTTCTATTTGTACTCCTGACAACGGCACCAAGAGTTTTAACGTCAGTCAGTCCTGAGGGTCCACAGTGACATGACACAATTGATAACCGTAGAAATTGTTGGACGAGGTCAGAAGGCATGTTTGCACAAACACAAAGACACGCGTCCTTGCTCTTTGTTTGATTCCCACATAGAAAACGGTGTAAATCAGTGATGTTTTCGCCATGTTAACGTATAGGGGAATCATGTTCAAACTGGCATTCTATGAACTAACCGTGGTCTTCCGCTTTCTCCAAACAGCATACAGCTTCACGTGCACAGACTTTTTTTACAGATAAGATGTCCCTTTATGATGTGGTCAACACTTGAAAATGATGTGGGGCTCCTGAATTTGTCAAGACCACGCATTATTTCAACACAGATTTTTTTCACTTTTCATCCTTGTTTTTCAACCCAAAAATATAATTATAATTGATATTATACCATCTGAGGTATGAAGTCGACTTTTAGAAAAAACATTTCTGCACTATTAAGGTCATGATTATGTCGAATTTTAGCCGTTGCACATGGCAACGCCCTCTTAAATGGGATTTTGAGGAAACAACTATTTCATTGTAAAAGACAACATCTAAACAAAAATCTCAAGTGTCAAGAGGTATGCCATGAGCTGCCAGTTTATTGCAACTGGATCTGGGACACCTAAGGCCATGTTATGCCAAAACTAGGCGTAATTACCATGGCAACACCATTCTATTAAAATTGGAAAATTTGATTTTGATGATTGTTTCATAACGAGAAACAATGTTATTTGTGATAGACTCTGATTTTCTTAACTATGTTTTTCAGTTTAGCTTGTACCCTTAGCTATCACAATCTTCTTCTGTGTCATCATTTTGATGATATGAGCAGCAGACCAGTTGCCACGGCAACACAGTATTAGGAAATTTTAACTTGCAAAAAAAAACATAGTTTACCAAATCAGCTAGAAACAAAATCTAAGCTGCTATTTTGATTGCAATAAGATTGGGTTATTTAGGCGTAATGGTAGCCAATTGGAGGTCGTTCCTACAGAAGGTATAAGGGTCACGCTTTATTACTAGAACACACACTTTACGCACCCAGACATGTGACAAATTACTTTTAATAAAACAGTAATGACAAGCACCAAAGACAACCCTAAATTTTTTCTAAGACTGCACCGGAGCGGGAATCAAACCAACGACCTGCCGACACTTATGCGGATGTACTAATCACAAGGCTCAAAAGCTGGCCCCTACAGCACAGACAACTTTCAGGGAATGCTGACTGCTGATGGCATTCGGGGATTGAGGAATTTTGGGCACATATAAAATAGAGAATATCTTAGACAACAAGAACAACACAAAATCAATCCAGGAGTGGTTCGTAAGGGAACCGGCTTGATCACCCCGCCCCCCCCATACCAGGAGGCCGTCAGACCCATTCCCATCCTAATCTGGGAGGAACGCTATAATTTCGAGTTTTCCCCTCTGAGTTGCAAGGGGACAGTAATCTACGACGGCCATTTCCGGTTTAAGATGGTTTCTATTTACTTATTCTTCATGCAAAGAAGTCAGAGGAATGGAGACCTATCCCAAGCCTAGAACAGATACAAGTGGCCTCCAGCATTTCCATATGGAAGAATTGCCCCGCAGTCGTGAGTTTTCAGAAATGCTGATTGGAGGAGCGCTACACGGTAATTAACAAAAAATAGGCTTACTTACATTATCCTCTCAGCGATGGTTGCATTTCGCTGTGGGTGTGTGTGTTGTGTGTGTGGGGGGGGGGGTGAGCCCTCCTGTTGTTCTCTCAAATCTCAATGGCTCCCAGAACCTTCACCCATTGGTCAAGGTAGTAGCTGAATTCTTGAGAAGGGGAATAAACAATCGTCATCGACGATAGACAATCGTCATTGACCCGTGGGCTGTCTTTCTGCCGTAATGGCGCCGACTACCTTTGGCCATGAGGGAAGGTGGTTCTGGTCTTCTGAGAAAATATGTGGTTGTCAGGAGTCTTTTTGGCGTTCAGGTGGTTCCAAGATTGGGACATCCGGTTGCTCGCCTTCCCATGTCTAGGAGTGGAAATTTGCTGGCCGACGCTCTATCCTGGGAAGGTCCCCAATCCCACACACAGCAGAAGGTCCTCGGGCATCGGTGGAGAGTCAGCGGTTTGCCGCACAATCTTCAATAACGTGGAGGGTCCACACATAGACCTGTTCACCTTAGCCGTGAATCATCACCTTTTGACATATTACTCTTGGGACCCAGATCCATGGGCGAAGAAGGGACCGTATTGCGGCGGACTGGTCGGGACTGATAGATAATCTGTTCCCCTGTCGCCATGATCCCGAGAGTTTTCGAGAAAGTGGCTCTCTCCCAGGATGATTTTGGCCTGATGGTAACGCCCCCATTGTGGCCACTGCATCTGTGGTTTCCCATGCTGCTAGTTGCTTTGAGAGAGAGAACCGATTTGGCTGCCATAATAAGGGGCTCTGGTAAGAGGTCCTTCGTCCGACACATTTGTACCAGATAGTAGTAGTAGTCAAAAAACGTCTGTCTTGGTGCATTCTACAGACTGTATACTAATGTGAGACCTTCTGAACAGGCTGTTGCGCTCGCTGTCAGGCAAAGCGGAAGTCAACAAGTGAGTCTTATTGATTCTGATCTCGACTCCTAGTCTTGTTCCAGTGGGCTTGCCACTGGGTCTTTCAATTCTTGGTGTCGGAGGAGTTAAAACCCTTCCAAAAGCTTAGTTTTCTTGCAATTTCCACTAGATGCTTTCTTAGTGGATAGGCATCAAGGGTTCGGTTGTCAGCCTGTATACAGACCAAGGACCCACCTTGCATTGAGGACGGGGGGGTCTCTATTCTTCAAGCAGGTGTTTGGCGAAGAATCAGTTTCTTTTACATCAAACTGGTATTTGATGGCATCTCACCAGAGTTGTCTGCCGCTCAGAGAACCTTGTGTTCAGTTAGGGCGCTTGAGCGGTAAGGATCGTCGTACTTTTCATCAACTCTTCGATCTCTGACAAT
The DNA here is from genome assembly GCA_023653785.1 of Ophioderma brevispina. NCBI lineage: Eukaryota > Metazoa > Echinodermata > Ophiuroidea > Amphilepidida > Ophiodermatidae > Ophioderma > Ophioderma brevispina. Next base: position 33,243 of record JAMKCH010035055.1, read on the forward strand.
GCAACCACGGGCGTGCCAGCAAGGGACACACAGTGAGCCGATGGTTTTCCTCAGTCATACGTATGCGCACGGAAAAACTCCTTGATCGGTTGCCTGGCTCCTTGGTCAAGCTCAAGCTTCCTCCTGAGCATTCTATAAAGGGCCTCCATCCAGAACATGGCGGACAATGTCAGTTGGAGTTATGCTACCAACTTTCAACAGACTAGTAGCTAGAAACCAGGAGATTAGGTGAGTAAATATGGAGCACATTACGAAGTGCGTTGGCATTTGCTACCTTCTACAACCCCACTCCGTCAGCGGTTGAGCCAGTGGTATATGTGTAAATAAGTCTATGGGGTAATAAGCTACTTGCTAATGCAGTTGTAGTACATCTCTCAAATGTGAGAGGGCGATACACCTAGGTTAGGATTAGGATACATCCTTATACGACCTTACGACCTTCTGTAATTTGTTCTCCACCATCAACAGGTTGTTGGAAGGGTTGTCAGTGTGGTTGATTTTGTGAGCGAAACATTCTCTGGGGTAAGGTCGGATCACTGCGCCGCGTGATTCGGTCAATTCGGTCCTGACTATTTAGGGGGTTGTCTTAATTTACCAGTGGTTAACGGGGTTTTTTCTGGTGCCCAGATGAGACATTTGTGCAGATTTTGCCATATGAAGAATAGTGCCAAAGCCCTTCAATAGTCACGGCTGGGTTCTAGTAGGTGATTAAAGTGGATTACCAATGAACAGAACGTGAAATGCTTCCAGATGAAATGGTCGGTTTGGGTATTGGAGAGGCTCATCTCTTTGCATATGAGGCAGCAGGAGGAAAACGAGTTTAAGTGGTGGAGTCAGCTCACGGTTGATGGTTGAGAGGTCTATATCCAAAGGTGGGCGAAAGGTAAGGCACTCAATGAGAATGTCATCCGCAGTTTGTGATAGAGAGCCACCTTTGGCAGGCTGGAGATGGTCGCAGCCCTCATCGGTATATATTGCTGTTGATGAAAACGACCGACCCTGTGCACGAATCCTGTTCAAGGTGACCTTTCATTACGTGGAGTTTGCTTTCCAGTTTGTTTAGGTTTCGTTTTTCAGAGGTCTTCTGATAGCTGGGGGACCCAAAATAACAGAAAAAACACCTGATGGATGAAAATCACCTAAAGGGAAAGGTCTAGTCTAATAAATACCTAATAATAATTAGCCTCAGGGATTGTTTTAATGTCTTTTTTTCAAATTCCTAATGTTTTGTATAATGGTGTTGTCATGACAAACATCCTAATTAGCCATGGACATGACCCTTGAGTAATTTAGATCTTAAGTGCAATCAAACTGGGCAGATAGAAATCCCCATATACCTAGGCACTTAAATTGTGTTATGTGTTTTAATTAAAAAAACATTAAAATTCCCATCAAATGAACTTTTTCGAAACTGTGTTCCATGGTAAACGACCCGTTAAATTGACATTTCTATGACCTAAAAATAACATAATCTTCCTGGGCAAGCAAATGGGATAGCTGAAATCCATTAATGACACATAGAGCATGTTTTATGTTGTGTAGTTGGAAAGATATGAAATTTCTAAATTACATTTTCATTACTGCGTTGCCAGGGCACGGCTCTGGCACCCATACCCACCACCCAATTTAAAGGCAAACAAGCATATTCGATAGCTGAGGATCCAAGCTAACAAAAAAACTCGATGAATGACAATCTCTAAGGGGAGGAGGTGTCGCTTTTAAAAAATATTAAATTTTCCCCTAAAAAGCTCATTTTTGAGACCGTTTTACAATGGTAACGACCATAAATCGACATTATGTGACCACAAAATAACCTTTATTTTGCTTGCAATCAAATGGGAAGCGTGACATACTATAAATTGACACCTGGAGCATGTTTTTATGTTGTATAGTTGGAAAGATATGACATTTTTCTAAATTCACATTTCATTTAATGCGTTGCCATGGAACGGATCTGGCACCCATACCCACCACCAATTAAAGGCAAAACAAGCAGATTCTGATAGCTGAGGATCCAGCTAACACAAAAAACTCGATACATGACAATCTCTAAGGGGGAGGAGGTTTCGCTTTTAAAAAATATTAAATTTTCCCCTCAAAAAAGCTCATTGTGAGACCGTGTTACCTGGTACGACAATAAATCGACATTCTATGACCCAAATAACTTTATTGTTGCTTGCAATTCCAAAGGGAAGCTTGAAATACACATAAATTGGACACCTTTAGCATGTTTTATGTTGTTTGTTCAAAGATACGACATTTTCTAATTCTCATTTCTGTTACGCGTCCATGGCAACGGCTCTGGCGCGCACACCCACACCATTAATGGCAAAACAAGCAGATTCTGATAGCTGAGGAACCAAGCTAACAGAAAAACCATGACGAATGAAATCTCGAAGGGGGGGGGCAGTGGGGGGTTTCGGTTTTGGCGCCCATCGCTATATAGGAATTGGAAATATTCACATTGAATATTGAAAAAATATTAGACAAACATATACGTATGCATTAATTCAAATAGGAGGGGTTATGTATGATCAAAACTATATTCGACCGAATTGAGAGCGGCAGTTATTGCAAGAAATATATCGCCGAAGCCGAAAACTAGTATCATACGAAAGAAATTGTTTATTATCTTAAGGACTGTAATATAAAAACAATACATGTCACATTGTATTCCAAAGAAGCAAGAGACGGAAGATGGAGACGAATGTGTTTTTTCTTCTATTTTGTTGTTAAATTAGTTTCGTGACTAACATTAACTTGGAGGAGTTTATCTTTTCCTGTCAACAATTAAACAAACATATTCAGAACTGGTACATTATCTGTCTTCGAAAAGGGTAGTATGACAGCGCAATATCATCCCGTTTTTGCTTGTGTTTAAAGAAGGGCTACGGAGTCGTGTGTAATATGACAAAAATACGAGGGGGTGTTAACTAGACCTTAAAATTTCTGGAAGATATAAGCTTTGCTTATATTTAGTTCTTACAATGAATACAGTGTATTTATATCAACACATGAACTTCATTTGGTATACATTTCCAAATTGAATTAATCTTATATGTTCTGTGGGTTGGAGGCATTGTATATGACATTGTAATGTGATGACCCGGGTTGATAAAAAAATCATATTCACATGGAATAGACTTAAATGGAAGTTCATATTACGATGGGCTTTGAACTGTGTTCCCTACCATAACTTTAGTTGATGTCCTTTGACCATAACATATTAAATTTAAAGGTGACAAGAGGAGTTTATTAGGAATAACGAATTTCTCATCAAATTTTATGTTGGTTAGCACGACAGAACAAAAATACTAAATCATCATCTGCGTCGAGAAATGTATATTTCAAATACTCGTAATTTTCGATATCGAATTGTAGTATTGAAATGTTAGTATTTTTTCGATATCGAAATTCGGCATTATTTTTGTATTTACTATACATCGTATCAAAAGTAGTAGTATTTGGTAACCATCACTTGTTGGTGTTTTTCCTTGTAAAACGACCGTGCACATAGTTTTATTGGTTCGGGCCTCTCGATAATATTCTGCTTTAGCTTTTATCGTACTCGTACATAGGAACTGAAACATAAATTACTGTCTGCGCCACATCCTTCCCATTTATTTTAGGCGACTAAAGACGCGCGGGTACCTTTGATCAGGGAAGGTGCGAATAGAGGTTATTCCTCTTTTATCGATCGGCGATTTAGAGTGCTCAAACACCATGCTTACGGTACACAAAGAGAAGTAGCTGTCGACTGCTAACCATGCACCGCTAGAACGACCGTACAATTTTCAGTTAGCTGGAGAAAATCTAACAAGTCTAACTATTCTGCCACGATTTTTACACTCTGCATTTATGTTTAAAAAGAAAGAAAGGCATTTATGACGGAAAGCTAGTGGTATGTAGAACAAATCATTCCTTTTCAGAAAAAAATAAGTTTGTACATTTACAAAGCATAAACAACATGCTATTTTTAATAGGCCTATGCGCAACTTGGAGTTTCTTCTCCCTGTAGCAAAGGATGAAAAAGTTGTCTCCGTACTCTGGAAATTGGCGTAGAAATTATTATGTCGAAATTTTTTAAGTACACGCTTTTGAGCTCCTTTGGGTCAACTGGTAATTTTAAAAATAGCCCCACACAAATAAATATCGGATGAAATTCGAGTTGGCAGGTGCAAACCCCGGTGTCATATTTTAGAGCGTCCGGTCGTTTTAGTTTCCGTCGGACGCTAAGGTTTAACTATGAGAGTCTGACGGATATTAAGTTCTGTGTTTATTTGTCCTGGACCCCTGGTTTTAAATGAGCGTCCCATAGGGCTTTTGGTTATAAGTCGTTTTTTTTTTTTTTGTCCGCCGGACACTACTGTTTAAGTGTCAGAGTCCGTCGGACACCAAGGTTTAAATTGAGAGTCCGACAGATACAATGTTTTAGGTATCATTGTCCTAGGACTTCCTGGTTTTAAATT
>JAMKCH010035056.1:0-69233 GCA_023653785.1 Ophioderma brevispina
TCCTATAGCAAGACGAACGGCATTTTTGAGTAAAAGCAATTGAAAGAGTGTTTCTATACGGAAATTTTATGCTGATCCCAAATTGCCGGTCCCCAGAGCTAATTTTTAGAGGAAGTGTGCCTAATATTGAATAAATTCCAAAAGGCCGCCATTTAACGTTTGTGTGTACTTACTCAAGATTTAAGGTCTGTAATGGACCTCATTCTGTGTCTATACAAATGTTTTCAGGGTTAAGACTACAATTTAGATCATTAGTTATAGAATTAGGTCAACTTAACAGTTATTTGCATAAAAAGGTTCCAAGAATGGGCTTTGCCATTTTAACATTTTTAAAAACTCATATAGGCTTCTCTGTTACTCATTCTTGTGTCACAACGTATACATATGTTTCAGGGTCAAGGAATTAAATTAGATCATTAGTATGGTCACGCGCCATGAGTTGGGGTATACAAAACGAGGGTTGCGTGGCGTTACTTTTTCACAAATAGTTTTAAAGTTTTATTGTATCATTAGCAACCAAGTAGGTATCTAGCGATTTATATAATTTATTAAAGGAAATTATCTAGCTTTGATATGGTATAGAAGATTCAATTGGGTTGCTATTTTACTTTTAGATTTGAGTCAGTCAGGTCAGAGAGGGTTGTGGTTTGCCTACGGAATGATGAGGTGCCTACAAATGAGTGCAAGTGTTGAACAGCTAGGGATTTTGATATCGGGGCCTCCTTTGATTTTTTTTTGTTTTAACCGGGGGGGGGGATTTTAAAAAACAAAAAATATCTTATTTTGTTTGTTTTTGTGTGGCATCCTTTTGATCCTATACAAACAGTTTAAGCGTATGAGTTAAGTGAAGGTTTAAACCAAATGAGTGAATGCACAAACTGTTACTTTTACATAAAATTTCCTTTTCCACCTTATATGACACCCCCTTGTGGACACCTTATATGCCACATACAGTTGCTATTTGTCTTCCGTTACATTTTTAGCTTTACAAACAAATATATAGTTTTCTAGCTTGTATCTCAAAAAAAATGATGCTTACTCTCATTTAAGTGTGAAAAACGTGTAATATTTGGTAGTTCAAGCATGAACAAACTGTGCTCCCAACTCATGGTGTATGATTTTTATAGAATTAGGTCATGCTGACAGTTAATTTGCTAAAAAAATCAAAATGGCCGCCGTTTTTTAATTTCAAATTAATGTCAATATATGGCATTAATACCTTAAACTGATGGTATAGTTGGTCTCTGAGCTGAAAACTGAAAACCTAGTATAGACATAAGAAGGAAAGTCGTACAAGCCTTAAATCTTGAGGTATGTACAAAAAAATGTTAAATGGCGGCCATTTGAATTTATGCACATTAGCCCACTTCCCTAAAAATTAGGCCTTTGGGGACCGGAAGATTTGGAATCAGCATCAAATTTCCGTTATAGGACAACAATGGTTCAATTGCTTTTATCAAAAATGCCTTCTGTAAGTGCTTTTTGAAAAATGGGGAACAGTCTAGTAAAGGTGCTCCAGTCTACAGTGGCTCAAACGCTTTGGAAAGGGAAAAGCCCCCCCAAGTCTACCATCAATTGTCTTAATGTTTTCTCTGTTGACACAGATAGTTCAAATCAATGGTCTTAAACCAGCCGGGTGTATGTGTTGTGTTGTCTCTTATCTGTAGATGCAGAAGAACTGGATTAATACGGGTTCGGTGTGTTCACATGGCTATGATCTTGGTTACAGATTTTCTTAATCTATATGGGGCCTGTAGCCCTGGCTAGTCTGCGAAGAACACTTGACATGCAAGCTAATACATCGCAACAAGGAAAAGATCGTAGTCTCAATTGTGGACTTGTAGTTGACTTTATTAAGCACCCTATTAGAACAATTATTTTTTTTGCCTCTTTACTTTACACTTGGATGCGATGAGCATTAAGCCTTCAGAGAGAGTTTTGCCTAATTCATCATGCTAACAGGCCACTCATTCTTTGTTCATATAGAAATTTGCTGTAGAAGACACTCTCGGTTCAAAGGTCAAGCAACTTGGTGAGTTGGCTTCAACGGCAAAGTTTTATTGAGTAAGCCTAACCCGTTCAACCCGGTAGATTATAGATAAAACTAAACACTTAAGTCAGTGGTTTGAGAAGATACTTTCCCAAATGACCTGGAAAACCACCCTTCAAAAAACCGTAGGAAAGACTAAGACACTGTGTTGTTGTACTCATTGAATGCATTTTCATATGCGTCCAAATATGGTTAGAATAGGCATTACCTATACATAGTTAAATTTTGAAAAATTTTTTACTTTTTTTAAAAAAAAAATGTTGAATTCTTGTGACTATAGACATCTGCAGGGTTCAAAGGGTCATGGACACCTAAATAGCAAACTATTAACTACAAATATGCATGCAGAATGAAAAAAAAATGCTGCGTTTGGGACCATTATGGCTATTCCTTTTGATACCTTCTCCCCCATTGAAAGATGTAGATCTATATAACTGTTGCAGGTGGGAAGGATCTGTGTCAAACTGAGGGGGTGGGGGGGGGGGGGGGGGACTAAGTGTCAAAACAGAATACCACGAAAGTTGCACCCCCAATCGGTGGAAGACTCCAAGTAAAGACACTATCAGTGATTGTGTAAATCAGCAAATCGAAAAAAAAAAAAAAAAAAAAAAACAAAATCATCAAAATCAGATTTTTTGCATGTATGTAACAAGTACAGATCCTAACACATACCCTGTCAATGATAAACCAGCAAGTAAGCAACCTAATAAGCGACAGAATCAGAGATTTTAGTCAGTAGTCCGACACGGGGACCACTTACTCAAACGTAATTGAAGAGAAGATCGTTTCTTGAACACCTGTTTTTTGCCGTTTTCTTCCGTTTCTGTCAATTCTACAGCTGGAAGAAGGTTACAACTTATGAGGAATTCTACAGAATTATCCTTCACTTTGAATTATTCCTGCAAATTTCAATATTTTTCAAATCAACTGATAGTTGTCTTTAAGTCTTCAATTTGCAGGGGAAGTAATCGATTTCAAATGGTTATATACGCCCATTGTGTTAACTGCATGTGAAATTGACACTCCCTCTGTGGTAGATTCAGGTAAAGTCTCCCATAAGGGGTATAGACATCAAATAGAATAGACCATTGGGTTAACTACATTTGAAATAATCACCCCTTCGGGAAGATTTAGGTTAAAGTTCCCACAGGTGGGAGTTGGATTTCAAATGAAACAGCCCAGTGTTGGCTCTTTCTGCATATGATTTTTTGTGATTGCTGCTTTTGATTTTTTTTTAAGATTATTTATTAATATAATAGATTGATCTCCGTTTCTATTGGCGCGAACATAAGTTACAGTTCATACCTAGTATGGCGTCACAAATGACGTCAAAGTTCGCAAGGTGGCCAAATTGTTCATTCACAGACACACCATCAGGTCTAAAATGCAAAATGAAATTTTGCACCAAAAACGGTAGGAATATCGGATGTTCATGGGAGTTTTGGCCCAATATGATGGCAATATTATCATTAGTTTATATAACACAATTTTAGAGTCATACTGTACACCATTTGTTTAAACAAATGAACTAAGAAAATAAAGGATTCAGCAGTATCAGAAGCGAGATTTTGATCACTGAAGTAGGAATTTTTGTCCCAGCGAAATACGTATTCATTCTAAACATATCCCCACGGATTAGGCTTGAGCATATCGTCGTTCGTACAAAAATTAAAATTTTGAGAGAGGTGTGGTCCAGAGGGAAAGGAAAAGTTGCGGAATCGAGATCGTTAGATCGTTCAAATCGTGAGGTTCGGGGCGGGCCAACTGTAGAACACGTGGTTTGTGCATCTGGCAAGATACTTAATCTGAAATGCCTCGTTGACCCAAGAGAACAGGTGGGGAGCTGTTTGTAGCTGTATGGGGAATATTAAAAATCTAGTTGCTGAGAGCTTCCAATCCAATCAATCAGCAAAATTATGTCCTAGCGCCAAATAATATGAAATGTTCAACGGTGATCAAGCTCAGGAAAGTAATATGTGATGGCATCCTGAAATAGGATGGCTATCTTTAGGAGCTTCTTAAACTGTTCAAAAGTACCAATTTGTAAATATGGCCAGGTAGTATATTCCTTAATTGGGAGGATAGGCAAGCAAAAGGAAACGCCATCACCAAACAAAAGAAATACACCGAGTTCTTGGCTAACAAGAAATACTGGGTTTCATGGCCTTCCTTTATTCAGTACCATCTGAGGATGATGATCTAAGCTGCTTTGAGTTACAAGAACTTGAAGCATATCGATGAGTGATATTCAGATGGAGCCTGTCCGTTGAAGTGACTTTTGCTACACACGACTCATGACGAGAATTTTGTAATCAATGCGCCGTTTGACTGGGGACGCCAGTTGAAAGTTCACTTACCAGTTCAGACCTAGTGAGAGTCAAACTTGTGCTTCTGAAAATCAAATTTCTTGCGGATGTACGCTGCACAGTTTTCTGCAGTTTCTTGCTATTAATCCCCACCAACAAACTATTACAATAGTCAAGGCGAGGTGTCACGAGAGAATGCAATAGCCATTTCTTGTGGCATCTTCCCGAGCAAGTTCCGTAACGTCCACCTTATGGTCATCAAGATGGATGAAAATTGCGCACGCTTTGTATTCCACGCTAGCAATTGGGCCGAATATAGTCATTCAGTGTTTAACATAACACCCAGATTTCTAATGGGCTCAGATGATATGGTGATGTTAACACCCAGCACATTCATAATAGTTAAGGTTCAATCTTGGCAAGTTGTGCACTGAGAACCATAGTAACCAACACTTCGTCGTCTCTGCGCTTTAAACTTGAGAAGATTTTGTGCCAACCATTCACTCATGAACTCCCGCCAATAACAAGCTTCATTTTGAAACAGCATGAATGAAAAACATCTGGTGTGACCCCTGTGGGAGATGGCGCAGAATGTCTCGTGTCATCCGCACATTTGAAGCTCCATGCCATGATTACGAATGGATGTACCGAGCGGCACTACAGCACATTTAGGCATCAGGAAACAGTTATGTGCGACCAAGACTGCCCAAACAGGAGCCTTGATTAGCGGAGAAGGAAGAAAAACGGCCCCATTAATATGAACTCTATGTGTCACCGTTGTTGTGTAGGGATTCCTGACTCAGATGCACCCTTACTCCAATTGAGGGATTTCTATCAGAGATTCATAGGCTCTCGCTTTGGCTTCGTGTGTACAGGGTGTTTAAGTACGTCTCAGCAGTAGACCAAGGGTTACGGTTTGCTTTCTTCGCTGATTTGCTGTGCAGTGGCCATTCACATCGCGATCTTTCGCAATGGTTAATCCCCAGAAGTCCCAGTTGATCGACGATATTTAAAGGCTGCCAAAGGGTTTGTAAGGTAGTTGCTGACATTCTCTGCGGGGGATGTTCAGAAACACACATTGGTATTGTTAAATTGCATAAGCCCACTTCTCAACCATCTCGGCGAGAGTTGTCGATTGCAGTAGAATCTGGGGATGATCGTTCTGGGGGTGTTTACCTGCCTGTAGACCAATATGATCGTCAGCGAAGAGATGATGGTTGATTGGTGAGGTTAACATTGGATTTCGGTAATGGACAGCAGACAAGCATGGTCCCAGGACCGACCCTTGTGGTACCCCGATGAATGTGACGTCTATACCCATGCTGGAAAAGGCACCCGTGATACAACTGCCGGTTTCTGTCTGCAAGGAATGAAGTTGATACCACCTTGAGAGTCAGACTCCCACGAATTCCATAGTACTCATCAACGCCGATCCAGCCGACAGTGCATGGTGGGAACAACTTGTCAAAGGCTTCTGAAATGAAACTCGAGCAGAATATACATCTTGTCGACCACGTTTTTCTATCGTGGTAAGCATCCTACGTACAGCGCCTGAGGAAATTAATTGTTTTAACTGTGACATGGCGCTTCTGATGAAATACAATGTGTGAGTCACAACAGAATATATGCAGGCTAAGAGGGTTTGCCATATGACTAAAAAACAATGTGCATCAAGGACCTTGCAGCAGAGAGAGGTACAGCAGAAATAGGTCTATAATCGCTCTTAGTGGGTCGGACTTTATAACCTTTATTGTTTTGCATGTCACAATGACTGTCTCTACTGGGTAGTGTACCCAAAACCGACACGTCTATGGATTGTGGAACAAAAAATGTTAAAGCTAGGAGGACTCTTCCAGTGGAAGGTTTTGAGGCCAGTTTTGGTGCTAACTCGTCCGGGACACTAGCCTTGGATGGATTTAGATGCAGCAGTTGTTTGGTAACTCCGTCATGATGAACCAAATTAGATTGGATATGCTGGAATTGGTGAAGGCCTTAACAGCGAACATTACGTCGGTGGATTATTAAAAACGGATTTGAACTGCGCGTTGGTGAGAGCATTAGCTTTGGATTGATTAGGAGGGGCACAACCTAGTCTGTTCCTTGTTACGCAAGATGGAATCCAATGTTTTCATCCTCATCAAATTTACTAAGACCCCAAATATTGTTTTTGGTTTGGTTTGCAAAACAGATGGTTTTCGGCATCAGAGACAGAGCCATCAGAGGCAGAGCGTAGTCGTTGCTTTATAACTGCTCTTTGGGGTTGGTTTGCAAAGATGCACCACATCCCTCCTCCATGTCGTGAAAGGCAAGCTATAAAAGTAGCACACACGCACGTCAGTCCACGGTCGCTGATATAAACAATCCGAGAGCGAACGGTCCACCTCGATATTTCAATGTAAAATCGTAGAAAAAAAACATGCAAAAACAACAGGAAAATGTTTCAAAACATTAATATCACTGAATCAGAAGAAATTACTAGAAGTTAGTATGATGTCATTTCATAAACTCGCAGTAGAGGTAGTGAAAGTATTCGATATTTCTTGCTAAATGCCAGGAATATGTTCTCAAAACATTAACTTCGATGGTGTGTGGTGAATGAATTTGGACTCAGTTCTGACAATCCGGCGATCCAAAATGTAGATGATTTAGATAGATTAGACTGTTGTCGAATTAGTGGGGAGTGGACCGAGCCAATTTGTTACAAGTTTTAAAGCGATCCCACCCCCATGGCCAAGAAACATATCGAGGATGTCACACGAAAGCCCGGTAGTAGGGGCAGGGGAACATTAATAATAATAAGAATAACAGAAAAATTTATATGGCGCCTACCAAAGCAACAGCGCCTTACCCAAAAGGGTTGGTTGATGGCCTTGCTTTCCCGCTTTGCGTCTGTCTCCTCGACCCCTCTATATCTCCGGTCGCTCGGCTTCAACTGCGCCGGAGGCGTACCGAAACATAAAACGATCATTCGAACGCCTCGGCGCCTCGGAGTATAACGCTAAACCGTAATAAAATTTTACAAGCGGCTTGCGCCGCAATCGGGGATGTTTTACGACATTTGTATTACAATCTTGGTCGACTAGGTGTTACAATTCTTTACGGGTGGGGGAACATCCGGGTGGGGGCTTGGGGATTTTTTCGAGACAGAGATAGGTTTGCAGGGCACTTCTTGAACAAAGACCATTGTTGTTGACCCCTAATGTAGCATGGAAAGCACATTCCAAAGCAAGGGAGCTGTGTTAGCGGTTGGTCTGAAGCAACCTATCGCCCTGCTTCTTTTAGAGCGAACAAACTGTCGAGGTGAGACGGGTGGTGAGCATCAGAGGCGAGAATATAGTCTTGACTATAAATGCCTGATTGAAATATATCAAGAGCAGACCGATAAGATCAGTGAGATAGGTAGGAGCTTCATTATGGATACATTTGTAAACATATGTCATCAACTTAAAGATAATTCTTTCCTTAACAGGAAGCCAGTGTAAAGACCTTAGGAGGCTGACAGAGGGCTGGTCCCGTCCGCATGCAAACACCAAACGCGCAGCTTTATTTTGGAGGCGCTGGAGGCGTTTAAGGTCAATTTCACGCGCACCATATAAAAGAGAGTTTGCATAATCAATACATGAGAGGACCAGCGCTCTGACAGCGTGATGACAAGCATCCTGTGTGGGGATGTACAAAAAATGTAAGCCCGGCTGCCCGGGATTTCGTGCTACTTTAGCGGGGACAAAGCCGGGGTGTCACAACAGCAAAATGTACATTCCCGGCTAAGTCCCCGCTAGTTCCGGGACCCCCAGGCCCGGGATTGAAATTGACAAGTGCATTAATTAAACAAGTCATACTATTCAGCAGTGATGGAGAGTTGTTTCTCTTGAGTCATGATACCTTTAAAGGCTGACTCAGAGATTTCCCGAGGAGGCACCCTCAATTTTCAAACAAATTGTGTTTTTTGCATATACCGTATACGTAATGCTTGTCAATATACTAATCACTGTGTGAAATAACTAAGCTCAAATCGAAGTCCGTCATATAGGAAATCACAACTTTGTTTTAAATTTCCGGATCCGGAATTTTTGTTATACATGGTATCCTATGGCACTGTTAGACTACACATCAACGTTTACTGCATGGAAACAACAAATCCGATTCGTTTCAAATTTTGGAATTGGGCATTTTAGGTGACTATCTTTAATAAATAGACAAAAAATTATATTTCCAAAATCTCTGAGTCAGACTTTAAATTTAATTTTGTGTTTTTGATGTATAAAAATGAAGTGATTTCTCTCCCCGGTGGGAATTTGTCACTCTTCGCAAAGGTGCAGAATTCTGTAATGTTTTGATGTTTCATTGGCATTTCTGTGCCTTTAAATACAATAGATTTCTGATTTTGTTTCAATTGAATATGTTTCTAATAAGTACAAATTCAGGATGAAATCATAATCCCAAACCTGATAATTTTTATTTTTGTCTTCCATTTTTGTCTTCAATTCCACCACAGAAGTCTATGGGCGTGATCCCAGTCCCTATATTACTAAATGTAGGGACTGGAACCAAGTCTAATTGAAACATTGGCTTGGGCTCAATCATGAACATCTTCCTGTCTCAAATAAAGCCTGTTTCACATTTTAAGCAGTAAAACCAGGGGCGGTGCCAGGGTAAAATCATGGGGGGGGGGGGCAAAACAGTACAAAATGAACTCAGTTCAGTTAAAAAAATCCTAATTTTTGCACAATTTATTGTGTAAAACCTGTTTTAATTTGAGATTTTTGCACAGTTGTGTTGGTAATTGTCTAGTAAAATATACCTGCGAATAGTAATGCTCAAAAGTGCATACTGTATAAGTGGAAATTTAGATTGGAAGTAGATATTTTCGCGATTTTAACAGTTTTTCCAAATGCGCGAGAATTTCACGGTATTGACATCAATGCAATACATATCTATTGGAAAAAGTTATTTTCGCGAGTTTATATTTTTGCGTTTTTATGTTCACTCGCTAAATTCGCAAAAATAAAGACCTTGCGAAAATACAGTATTTGTCATTTAGACAGAAGCGATTTGGAAAGAATTTTGTATCATGCTACCACCCTATGAATTCGTCAGCCTCAACAGAATAAAACTGTGTGTTGAAGGATGTGGTGGCAAAATACTGAATTCATCCCAGCGATTTAACAACTTCAGCTGAATTTGAAGGCATGTCTTGTCTATTTATAACTGAAATAGACAGTGATACTTGGATATTGTGAAGGCTAGGTCAGTAAGATGAAAAGTCAATGTAAAATACGAACATAAATTACTTCTTACTAAAATTATACACACTTATTTAGAAGAAATGCACTCTAAAGATGTCAAAAAAGTGTGCCAGCACCCTTATTTTCAGCATTTATCTCAAAAATGGCAAATAATAAGGCTTTTCACACTGAGCAGTTGATTTTGCGATCGATCGCTGTTTTTGAAGATTAGTGCAGTAGTTGCTTTCCAAAGTAAGGATTTGTAATTAAATGCATTCATGCAGGTGATAGTAATGCATTTTACACAAATCAGAATGTAAAGATTTTGAATGACACTATGAATGATGGAATTGGCAAATTAAATACATGGTTCCAATCAAACTTTCATTAAATCTAAAAAAAAAGAAATATATGCTATACAAAAAAAACAACCAAAATGATGAAATAGAAATTAAGATAGATAATAAAAAAAATAAATAAAGTTGATTCAGTGAATTTTCTTGGTATTGTAATTGACCAAAATCTTTCTTGGAAAGAGCATATTAATAATTTGAGCAAAAAATGATCAAGAAGTATTGGTGTATTGGCAAAAGTTAGACACATCCTTCCTGAATGTGTACTACTTAATCTGTATAATACTTTAATTCTTCCTTATATTAAGTATGGCTTAACAGTTTGGAGAAGTGCTGGAAAGTTGATAAAGAGAAGATTCACATACCGCAAAGCGTGCTTTGAGATTAGTGGGAAATTGTGAATACAGATGTTCATAGTCCTCTGTTTATGAAATATAATGCATTGAAAATTGATGATTTATATGACTTGTGTACTTTTATGTACAAACTCTGCAATAACTTACTCCCTAATGCTTTAAATAACATGTTTACAGCTAATTCTGATAATCATTCATATAATACTAGACATGCTTCTGATTTTCGGATTCCACTTTACAAGCTTGGATTTTGTGAAAAATCAATTCGATACTGCGGTGTTAAAGGTCCATGGCCCGATCGCTAATAGCCTCATCCCCAGAACCCCAGATTTTACCGGAAGTGGTCGAAATTTTGGTATCAGAAGAAAGCTACTATTTTTCTCATTTACCATGTGAAATCTTAGGGCTAAATTACGGTATGTTTGGTTTGGGAGTTATGAGTGAAAGTGTACTCCATTTTGGTCGACCAATATAAGCTTTACACAGTACTCTATGGGGCTCACAAAATCACACGTTTAGCTGTCACATTAAAACGGATTGAAATATCGGCGCGAAACTTTACAGATGAGGTTTTTGGGTGAAGGCCATTCTATCAAGATGAAAACTCTATATACTTAAATCGGACCATCCCCCTTTAAATATTGGAATAATTTCCCTTCAAAAGTCAAAATGCAAAAAGTATTAAAATATTTAAATCTTCATATAATTATAAAAGATTACTATTAGATAAATATAATTCATAACATTTAAGGTAGCTGGGATTTTACAGGCCTTTGGCTTATTACTCAGTTCCCTCCACAATGCATATTAAATGTTTAAAATGTCTTATTCATAAAAAAAAAAAAAAAAAAAAATCCTTCCTGAATGTGTACTACTTAATCTGTATAATACTTTAATTCTTCCTTATATTAAGTATGGCTTAACAGTTTGGAGAAGTGCTGGAAAGTTGATAAAGAGAAGATTCACATACCGCAAAGCGTGCTTTGAGATTAGTGGGAAATTGTGAATACAGATGTTCATAGTCCTCTGTTTATGAAATATAATGCATTGAAAATTGATGATTTATATGACTTGTGTACTTTTATGTACAAACTCTGCAATAACTTACTCCCTAATGCTTTAAATAACATGTTTACAGCTAATTCTGATAATCATTCATATAATACTAGACATGCTTCTGATTTTCGGATTCCACTTTACAAGCTTGGATTTTGTGAAAAATCAATTCGATACTGCGGTGTTAAATATTGGAATAATATCCCTTCAAAAGTCAAAATGCAAAAAGTGTTAAAATATTTAAATCTTCATATAATTATAAAAGATTACTATTAGATAAATATAATTCATAACATTTAAGGTAGCTGGGATTTTACAGGCCTTTGGCTTATTACTCAGTTCCCTCCACAATGCATATTAAATGTTTAAAATGTCTTATTCATATATTGTAAATTTTGTAAATAATACATTATTGTACTTTTGTTGCATTTTGTGGAAAATAAAAGAAGTTGAAAGAAGTTGAAGCTGCATATTTGAATAAATGTGTTTGAGAGTGAGAATAAGATTTTGTTGATTTTGAACTACTCAAATTTCTGACATTTCTCTTTCTTCCTTATTCCTTCACTCCCTCCTGGGAGATAGGCTGGAAACAGATGAGTCGTTAGGGTTAATGGAATTGTACAAACTTATCCCTTATTTATAAGCTAATATAATAAATTTCAACAAAAATCCTTTTGCACTATCACCATTTATCCCTTTAAAGGTGCAATAAGAGATTTCAAATAACAGGTGTCCCTAAAATTGTGAAAATTTGTATTTTTGCACTGGTGTAAAGCTTTCTATCAAAATATCCCCATCGGAAAGGATTAAGCTGAGAACTGTTTCTTTGGTACAAAATTATGATATTTCTAATTTCCTATAGGAGCAAATAGGAAATTCAGCCTATGTTTTCTATTGAAATATAAGCAAATACAAATCACCTTTTGTTTTCATTTTACGTTATTTCTGTAGTCGAATATAAGGTAAGGAATCTATTGAGTGTCTATGAAATCACTACATATCAAAGAAATATGGATGACTTCAAATCTCCCATTGCACCTTTAAAACTATTTCTTGAAGTTTGGTATACATTTTCTCCCTTGGCTAAAATAATTTATTTACTTAAAAAATATGGATATTTAAAAAAAATGTAGGAAACGAACCTAGCCTCTTGAGGTTTGGACAAGATTTGCACAAGTAAATTTCAAATGAGGGTGTATTGAGTTAATCCCACAATGCACCAGTTTTGGGAAATCTCACCTCAATAGAGTCATGTGATCCCAACAAAATCCTATTCTTAGCACATAAACCCCCTGACTTTTACACTCATTTTAGCTCCCAAAGCATTAGTACAAGGGAATTTTTAGCATTATCATGAAATATTTTGTGGTATTAACTTTTAATCTCCCAAGTACTGATGTGTTTTGTACAGTACAGCATAGGCACATTGCAATGTATTATGGGATTGGTTCAAACACCCTCTGGTTTCAAATGAAACTATTGGGTAGTTAGTCCATATATATATGGGAGTTAGGTTAGTTTTCTATTGATCATGCTCCTGATTAAAGGTGCAACAAGAGATTTCACATCTCAGGTGTCCCTTTAAAATTGAAAGTACTGATTTTTGCCCCGATGTAAAGCTTTCCATAAAAAATATTCCCATCTGAAAGGATTAAGCTGAGAAATCTTTCTTTGGTACAAAAATTGTGAAATTTCTAATTTTGTATAGGAGCAAATACGAAATTCAGCCTATGTTTTATATTGAAATATAAGCAAATCAAAATCACCTGCTTTCTCTCTTTCAAGACATTCCTGTAGCCAAACGCAAGGTAAGAAATCTGTTGAGTGTATATTCTATATGAAATTACTATTATGACACAATATTTGAGTGTCTCAAAATCTCTTGTTGCACCTTTAACCTCTCATATTTATCTTATTTCTTTTCAGAGACCAGTCATCATCACAGACTCCCATCTGGTAGAGCCGGCCTTGAAATGGGACTTAGAATATCTGGAAGAAAACCTGGGAAGCAGTGCTTTTAATGTTCTAGTCTCTAAAAGTAACAAATTCATGTATTATGACACAAAGAAAGCACAGAGAACAAAAGACTTTCATCCCGATGTACGGTTTGAGGAGATGAAATTTAGTGAGTTTGTGAAGAGACTGCATGAAGCCAGGCAGAGTGAGCATGAAAAGTAAGTTGCACATTAATGGGGTGACATTTTAAGCTATATGAATCTCTTTATAGGTGTTTTTCTTAGTCAAGTTACTAGGTTATGCCCTCTAGTCTTGGATTGCAGGTAGACACAAGCAACATGGGCATGTGCCATGGCTAAGAAACATTATATTCTCAAACTATAAATGGAGTGATAGCCTATGATGGCGTACTGGTGCTGTATGTCGGATTTCATGTCGTTAAAGGAAGTATTGGTATGAATCTTATCGGCACATATATAATAATGAAAATCCCTAATAGTGACGTACCAGGAGGGTTTGCATGGTCAAAGTATTCCTTGTGAAGAAAAACATCCATTTCACGCTTAACTTTACGAAGCATAGACGATTTAGGAAGCCGCCACGTTTATTATTTACGACTATCGTTTTGCCACAAGCCATGTTTAGTCTTTCACACCAATTGAAAAGATGATCGGTGGTTAGTCAAGTCTTGGCCTGTATGAAAGACTATCGCGGTGTACGTTTAACATTGGAATAAAAACACAGCTTTAATTAACCCTTTTTCCTTTAAAATATAAATTTTCAAAAATGGTTACATTGTGCCTTAATTTTTATAAAAGGAGCCTGGGATTCTTGAGAATGTAGTTTAAAAATAAAATTAAGAAAATCTACATCATACAAAGAAGGCGCTACCCGGTACATTGAAAAGTACGAGATTGCTGAACCCGCGACATTGGCCAGGTGCGAACACTGATCTCTATACAATGGATGGAACTATGGGCTTCGTACTTGAAGCACTTGACCATGGAAAGGGGTCGGGATAGAAAAACACCATCAACCTTTCCGCTCTCCATTTTGTCCACGTCCCGCACCAAAAAGAATTTGTTCCGGGCGACAGTATCTCATGAGTCTCACCCCTCTAACAGCCCGGCGATCGTTGTTGCCGATCGAAAACATGTCTTATTTCGCGCGAAAAGGGAAACAAGGAGTGTGATCACCATGTCCCTAGGCCAAGACACTCGAGAACCCTTAATGAGTGCCCACTATATTCTCTCCGTTCTAAGCAGACCTCTGTCCCCTACTATGTTTCTGGCTTCCTAGACCCTACTTTGTCCAAACAGAAAAGGCATCAGTGAAACGTAAGATATAGAACCAACGTGATGATCTCTGCGAACTTTCCGAACTGACGAACAGCCGTGGACAGTTGTTTGGGTGTGTCGGGTCTCACCTGCCGGCGCTACCCCTCCAAGCTTCCCTCCAAGCCATCCCGACCTCTCCGCTCCCTCTGCATGCACAACATGAGGACTACATCGCCATTCCCGTACCACATGGGGTGATGGAGTAATGGGAGACCACAAACAACCGGGCAAAAGTATACGATCGCACCGGGTGCCCTTTGTGGGAACTGGAGAAGAGGAAGCGTAAACCACGAATGACTCTCACTGCGCGTGCGCTCCGGATGAAGGTGGTTTTAGGAGTAAATGCGTACGAGGTGAGAAAAAATGTGTAAAAATAGAGAAAGGTACCAAACAACGGGTTCCATCCTTTGGATGTGAAGGAAAGATGGGGACAGAAATGACACGGAACCCCTGTGAAAACGTGAGTCTACTTAAGTGCAGCAACAGTGGCTGCCTTAAGGAGAGGGGGCCCTAAAACAAAGGTTTGTACAGGGGGTCAAATTTGTAAACTTGAGTACAAGCATGTGAAAGAACACACCATATTCGGATGTGTCTAACATAAGGATTCAGAAAAGTAGTAGTTTGTAATATGTACAGCCTAAAGTTTCAGGTTATAGGACTAAAACCCCCCAGCACAAAATCAATGAATAGGGTCATTCAGGGTACAGGGCGTCAAATTTTTAAAACTTGTGCTCGATTTGGAGAAAAATGGTGCAAAGTATGGTGGAGTTCAAGGATTAAAATAAGGAATAGTTTTCAATGCCATTGGAAATGCTTAGTTCTCCAAGGTGTAGGGGGCCACAGAAGGTCAACGCTTCCATTGCATTCAATGGGGGATTGATATTGTGGTAACACACCCCTAATTTCTTAAGCAAAGCATTTGAGACACGCAAATCTAAGTCTTAACGTTTATCCTATCGAGCCTCCACCATAATTTGTACCATTGTGTATCCAAATCGGAGCAATTTTGAAATTGACCCTGTTACAACTGAAATTTGACCCCTTTATGGATTTTGTTGTTTTTTGTTAGTAAACTCCCTGAAACTTTAGCTTGTACATATTACAAACTATACCTTTTCTGAACCTTATGGTTAGAAAAATAAAGTGGTGTGCTTTTCAACATTGATGGATCAATTTACAAATTGACCCCTGTAAAACCCCAAACTTCCTTTGTTTTGGCACCCTCTCCTTAAGGCACCACTTGACGGCATGTTAGATCTTAAGAATCACGTTTCAGGGGTGGGTTTTCTGTCCGTCTGGTCAACCTATTTACCCACTCAAACCTTGTGACTTGATTGAGATGTTGTTAACAAATGTGTGATAGATCCGGGTCTATATGTGTGTGCTGGCACTTATGACCAAGATGCCCCCCGCCCGTCTACATTCATCTAATATTACCAATTACAGGTTGGTGGTCATGCCAATCATTTGTATAGAGATCAGTGCGTTCAGTGGGGACTGCCTGAATAAAACTCAAAATATTCCGCGACCACTTTTCAAATGTCCAAGTTTCATGGATTGGTAGTGTTTAGGCCAACTAAAAACTGTGTTAAGAACTAAAAAAGGATATAGTGAAAAAAAAGCCAATCTTAAATATTTGGTAGAATATCAATGAGGTTTTAAAAAGTGCGTAGGGTGCTGTCAATAAAAACATGAATAAAAGAAATGCGCCTCATGGAAAGGGGGGGGGAAAGGGTGGCGCGCGGTTAGCCAACAAGTACGGAACGCGCGGAAATCCCCTTCGAACACTCAATCGGTTGCATGAACGGGCTAGCCTCACCCCCCCCGATCATTTTTCCCTCTTCCCGCCTTTTTCTCCTGGCAGGGTGAATCAAAGGATACACCCCCGGATCTCCGAGAGCCTCCCCTAGCTCTTGCTTCCCCATACTCCCCCCCCCCCCCTACTGGACTTCAACCCGCCGTTGACTGCGCGGACGGGCCCTTTCGAGCACGATGGGGGAGAGAGGAAGTGAGGTGGCCGATACGACTTTTGGTGCCAGGACGGCGAATTAGGAACCTGCCCACGAAGGCTCTTCGCGTCCTCCGCCCTTTGGGAATACATTGATCACAACACAGGAAGACCGCCCACCATCCCAAGATATAAAGGGTGCTGTAGTCAACGCCCCGCCCTCTCACGGATGGTAGGGATACAGTGGGGAGACTGTCGCTATCCTGGAAGCGATGCGAACCCGACAAAGAGGGTAGGGTGCGAGGGTGGGGGCCACAAGGATATTCAATTAAACATCGGACCCAGGCAAAAAAAGGGGGTTATAGGCGGTAGGTAGAGGGACCTATTTTAATCTGATAATAGGGGGACGAATCCATGACCTAGATTTTATACACAAATTTTTTTATTATAATTGATTTAAATATTAACAAGTAGGGAATTCAGCCTGAATGATTATAATTTGGTGCAAGTCTTATAAGGTCACATCTGCTTTCATTAACTTGGGTGTGTCCTATGAAAGATTGGCATCCTGAGGAGAGTAGTTTGTTTTGTGGTTTACAACCTACTCTTATTTGAAAGCTTGGTTGCGATTTACATACAGGCGTGATTCTGCACAAAGTTTTGATTGCAGCTTAACAGTCCATTCCAAACGACAGGGAAATTCAAGTGGTTCATTGCCCAAATGAACCACAAAGAAAGCAGAATTCCACTTTACATTAAAATTAATTCAAGAAATCAAATCAGAATTTAGTGCCTGATTAAATCACGTATGGCAAGTGGCCTGTCAGGACTTCCTTCGGATCTTCTACACCAAAGGGTGGATATCCTGACCAAATGGGTCATGTTCTCCTAATAATCAAGTGGTTGAGTGATAACTGATGATAAGAACTGGTAAAATGTACAGATTGGTGTACTCTTTTAATGTTTTTTGCAATATCTTGGTACATTAGTAAGTGTTGAAAGATTTTACAAGTCACCTGAGGATGTTGACCTCTGAACCTAGCCTAACAAGGCTCTAGACCACAGAATACCACACAACTGTAATATGTGTCTATTTGGGGAGTATTTGGTAATTACTCCGCTCGCAAAATTGATTGTTTGGGGCTTTTTGGTCCATTTTTATGTCGCTGCCTTAAGGCAGGAAGACACATAGGCACCCTTTGTCACGTTGTTGTTTTGTTGGGGGAGTCTGTTGTTGATTTCTGTTGTGTTCGTTGTTTGGGGTCTGTTGTTGTTGTGAAAAATATGGTTAAACAGTGGCCTGTAATATCCACATTACTTTGAATGGATTTAAACCAAAACTCTGGTCACAGGTGCAACTTGGCACCCCCCCATTTGTTGATGAGGTCAAGGCACATCCAAGGTCAAAGGTCATGTGAGGTCAAGTTGTAAAATAGGCTAAAAATTTAAAATTGACATCATTGTGAAAAGTGCAGTTCAATTGGAACCAAACTTGGTATGGAGTTTACATTGCAAACCCTTATTTTTTTATGAGTTCAAAGTGTGACATATCAAGGTCAAAGGTGACATATCAAGGTCAAAGGAAGTGAGGCCTATCATTCACCAAACTGCGCGGCAGGCGACACAAGCGGTCGAGGACCCGATGTATTTTTAGGGGTTTTGTTGGACTTTTTTGCCATTGTCGCGCACCCTTTCCCCATGGTTCGGGGGCCTGTATCATCTTTTGATGATGTCACGTTGATACATGCTATAATCGTTAACTCAATACTTACTTTTCTATCTCATCAGGATTATCTCAACAAGATGGAATGATACAGTAGGCAAGAAGATGAAGCAAGAAAGATGTAGATGATTTTGTCAAGTTCAAATGGTCTTGGGTGACAGATACAGCGGCGGCATGGCGGGGGTCGCTCACGTCCAAATCTACTAAGGAATAGCCCAACCAGGTTAGTGTGTAGGCTGACTTGTTTACAGTACCTCATTTTCTACTATTAAATTCAGAGTACAAACACAGCTTAGCATTAAGAACCAGAAGGGCATAGACTTTGTCAAAGCTCCAAATGGATCCCTGAAGGCATGAGTCAAGAGGGAAGACTGACGCTTCATGCAAATAGGCCGAAGTCTGTGCAAGCATAAGGCCAATGAAAGTCAATGTATGTTTTCCAGTACATGTTTTGCAAATCATAATGAGGCAAACTATTTCATTTTGCATTATTCATTATTAATAATTTGAAGAAACCGCCATTTAACCAACCTTCAGCATGCTCTCTAATAGCTACAGTATTGTGTCAAACCAGCACCCCCTCCACCTACATTTAAAAATAATTTTTGCAACTGTTCTTTGATTAAAATCTACTAAAATCACATTTATAAGATGTGGGATCAATAGAATGACACGTGATATTTTCTTTAAAATACCAAATAATGAACTTTTTAGGAATTTCAGCATCTCAAACGCGGGCAGGAAATCATGTAACGAGGGCGTGGTGGCGGGAAACATAACATCGACTTTCAACCGCCAACCAGGGAATCAAAGTATATGTATCCGTAAGGGGGAAGGGAAATGTAGTACTAATAATTGCTTGTGCAAAAACATTATCTATCAAAGACTGAACTTTTTGAAACACACTAAAAAGCATGACAGTAACTATGTATATGGCCCTCAATTTTCTGATTAAACTTTTAAAAATATTATTTTCTCAATTTATTGCGAAGCGATTCAGGGAAAAGTATTTGTTACTATAAAAGAGAGAAAGGGGTACCCTAGTTTGTTTGCTAAGTGCACCTGTTTAGATTGCACAATAGGGAAGGGGGAATTCCCCAAGATGCTAATTAGAAACTTGTTTATGTTGTGAGATCATAACATTGTAAGATCAGGGAAATTTCCCCATAGCGTTATTTATATGAAGTGATGTAGTGGGTGGTGAGGAATTACGATTGGTAGCTAGTGTAAGGTTATGTTATGCTATTGAGGATGATGTAATGTTATGTTAGAAAGGGAATCTATCTGTGAGTAGGTTTAAATACATCAATGGAAGGACTCTATGCCAGATCCACTACTAAACGTAGCTAGAAGATAGCTAGTTTTACTCTGCATTAAGGAGCAGACAGTAAAGTAATCGTTGCCAGGATATATTAATTCCATGTGAGCAGAGTTGCTGTAATTATTCTTACTGTCGTCTTTGAAGCCGCGAAAGTGCTGGGAATCAAAATAGGATTCAATTGTGGGACAGATAGAAATCGGGGAGATTATCTTGGACTGATTTTTCTGTATAATGGGGGATTTATGTCGTCGAGGGATTAATTTAACATTGTAGTCTGAACTGCGGGACAAAAGTTATCTTCACAGGACTGAGAAGAGTCCCAGAAATATTACCTGAAGAGTCAAATTATGTTGAACTGGCATACTGTTTTTTGGCGTCTTCGCTGTGGGGACATGTTATCGTTGAACTGCAACGCCTTCAACATAGGATTTCTAGAAATGGATAAGTATAATCTTAATGGTGTAATTATATGTGATTTTGTTTTGGACATACCGAATCTTGAAACCAAATCAAGTAAAGATCATTTTAAAACTGTTGATTATAAGAAGTTAGATCAGTTGTGCACAGGCTCATTTATTTGTTGTTTGAAAAGTTATTTCGACCTTAGACGTCTACGAGTTGTCATAACACATAAACATGCGCCAGACGGTAGTTCATTTAGTGTCAATTGGTTGACCATAACAAGCATACACACTGTGCTTTCATGTATAATTACCGGGATAATTCCATTGCTGCATCTTCATTGTTCCCGGGATAATTCCATTGCTATCATCTTCATTGTCCAGGGATAATCATTGCTATCATCTTCATTGTCCAGCAGTTCCCAGGATTGACAAGAGATTGATCAAGAAAAATAAGGAAAACAAGAAACAAAACCATTTGTGAAAATGCTTCGATTTACATTATGTAAGGAAAGGGTACTATAGCACATTGTATACAGGCACTTGGGACTGTAGATAGATAGTAGTAGAAAAACCAACGTTTTAAATCTGGTTTTGTCCCCGCAACGGGGGTGGCTGGATTGACCGCCACATTCTTAGCAATACTGCTGCGTGAGGAGTTATTGGAGCAAAAAGACAATCGACCAGATGCCCTTCCCCTTGTAGGTAGATCTTCTTTTAAGTTCTACCAGGGTAACCAGCTACCCTCCTCATCGGACTTCCGTAGAATTCCTGATGGGGGTGATGGTTTAGCCACCAACAACCCAGCATTGGGACAGGTAGTACTGTAGCAAACTAAAAATAAAATGAAGACTTGATGAAAGGCTTGTGTAGGTCAGACTCTATTTGTATCAAATTCCACCATACATTATTTGTTGATTATTTGGACATACTTATCCATTCAAGATAAAATATTTTGTGTGAGTACAAGAAGGTCGTAAGTGAAATAGCTGCCATGTGATACATCTGTATGCTGCCATGTATTAGGATAACTCATTTTGTCTTACCTTGAGTCAGAGGCTCTTGAAATGGTTCTTCAGGCGACTCTGTCCCCAGAAGAACCATTTCAAGAGCCACTGACCAAGGACTTGGCCAAATAGTATGTTTGATGGGAAATTCTGACAAATGGCAGCTGTTGCACATATGACCTTTTTGCAATCACATGACGATTTGAAATCGTATTCTGTTGCAGGAAGTATAACACCAGCACATTACGATGAACAAGAAAATTTCTTCACCCAAGTTCGTGGTCAGAAAAGGATTCTGTTATTTTCTCCGGACCAATTTGCTCGTCTGTACCCTTACCCAGTAGACCATCCGCATGACAGACAGACCCAGGTTAGTAAACTCTTTGAAATACGAGGAAGATTCCCCAGTATTATCAATGATTCATAAAGAACTAATTCAGAGGTCGTTTACCCATGAACTACACCAAGAGGCCCCCCCCCCCCAGCACACACACCACAACAAAATTCCCCTTTGGTTTTGGGTTCTACATAATGTTTGAGAGGTCAAGATAGTATCCGTTGTTATGTGATAATACACAGACCATTCATAAGGGGTCCCAAAAATAAGTTCCGCCTAAAATTCAAGGACATTCAGGCATAACTTCATTTAGATCTTGGATGTTTAGAAATTTGAAAAAAAAATTTGAAGAGAAGGGGAACCTTTGCTCTACCAAAGGTGTTGCTTTTCAAAATACTTTTTGTTTTTTGTATTGGCTCACACTCACCTTTTAAAAAAACCCTTTTTTTAGAAAAAGGTCAAAGGTTCATTCTCAATTTACTAACAAACAATTTTGTTTCCTTATGAAAGTGTTTTTGAGAAGAACACATTTTGACCAGAGCTTAAAATGTTTCTTCTTCAAAACTTTGTTTTTTTTTCTCTAAACATACTTTCTTAGGAAGTTGCAACTAATGTCCTTGAATTTTTTAAGGGGGCGGGGGGGGCGCTTATTTTTGGGAACATACAGTGGTTGTGTATTTGAGATCAACCTGAAGTAGTTGTCCCATACCATTAAGGAGGCCAACTTGGTTCATTTACATAGTACCACCAGAAAAAGATAAATAAAATCCTCCTACCCAGGAGGAAAAAATGATCACGAACAACAAAACAAGAATCTTGAACTTTCGTACATTGTATTCAACTCCCATTTCTGCTGATCAATGACAGTAATTGAGGTGAAACTTTGGATGATACAGATTATTAAAGCTCCCTATTTCAGAGATGTGGAAGGCTATGGAAGGATTTGTTTAAA
This sequence comes from Ophioderma brevispina, assembly GCA_023653785.1. Lineage (NCBI taxonomy): Eukaryota > Metazoa > Echinodermata > Ophiuroidea > Amphilepidida > Ophiodermatidae > Ophioderma > Ophioderma brevispina. The sequence continues at coordinate 22,329 of JAMKCH010035056.1, forward strand.
TTCCCGGTGATGTCATCTATTATTCCAATGGATTGGTTAGGTTTATGCGTAAGTTTTTACATCCCTAATTTCAGAGATGTGAAGGATATGGAAGGATTTGTAATTCCCGGTGGGTGATGTTCTCGATATTCAAATGTATTGGTAAGTTTATGGTCAGTTTTGACACCCTAATTTCAGAGATGTGAAGGCTATGGAAGGATTTGTTAAAATCCTGGTGATGTTCTCTATATCCAAGGTCTGCGTAAGTTTAGGTCAGGTTTAAATCCCTAAATTTCATAGATGTGTGAAGGATATGGAAGGATTTGTAAATCCCGGTGATGTGTTCTCTATATTCCAAGGATTGGTAGTATTATGGCAGTTTTTCATCCCTAAATTCCGAGATCTGTGAAGGGCTATGAGGATTGTAATCCGGTGATGTCTCTATATTCCAAGTATTGGTAAAGTTATGGTCAGTTGTTACATCCCTAATTTCAGAGATTGTGAAGGGCTAGGAAGGATTTGTAAATCCGTGAGGTTCTCTATGAGCCCAATGTATTGGTAGGTTGAGGGGTCAGTTTGTCATCCCTAATTCAGAGATGTGAGGGCTATGGAAGGATTTGTAAATCCCCGCGGGTGGTGTGTTCTTATATTCCCAAGTACTTGGTAAGTTTATCGGCAGTTTTTACATCCTAATTTATAGAGATGTGAAGGCTATGGAAGGAATTTGTAAATCCCGGTGTGATGTTCTATATATTCAAATGTATGGTAAGTTGATGGTCAGTTTTTGACATCCCTATTTTCAGAGATGTGAAGGCAATGGAAGGATTTGTTAATCCCGGTGATGTTCTCTATATTCCAATGTATTGGTAAGTTTTGGTCAGTTTTACATTCCCTAATTTAGAATGTGAAGGATATGGAAGGATTTGTAAATCAGGTGATGTTCTCTATATTCCAATGTATTGTTAGTTGATGGTCAGTTTTTACATCCCTAATTTCAGAGATGGAAGGCTATGGAAGGTTTGTAAATCACGGTTTGTTTCTCTAATTCCAATGTATTGGTTACGTTTATGGGTCAGGTTTTTACATCCCTAATTTTAGAGACTGTGAAAGTTATGGAAGGAGTTGTTAAATCCCGGGTGTGATGTTCTCTTATTACAATGTGATGGTAAGTTGATGGTCAGTTTTGACCATACTTTATCAGAGTGGGAAGGGATTTATGAGGAGTTGTAAAATACCCGGTGATGTTTCTATATTCCAATGTATTGCGGGTAAGTTGATGGTCGTTTTTACATCCCTCTAATTTCAGAGGATGTGAGGCTATGGGAAGATTTGTAACTCCTGGTGATTGTTTCTATTTACCAATGTATTGGTTAAGGTGAGGTCAGTTTTTACATCTTAATTTCAGAGATGTGAAGGCCAGGCTATGGAAGGAGTTGTAAATCCCGGTGATGTTCTCTATATTCAATGTATTGGTAAGTTTATGTCGTTTTTACATCCCTATTTTCAGAGATGTGAAGGCTATGGAAGGATGTAAAATCCGGCGATGTTCTCTATATTCCAAGGTATTGGTAAGTTTATGGTCAGTTTTTACATCCTAATTTCAGAGATGTGAATGCTATGGAAGGATTTGTAAATCACGGTATGAATGTTCTCTATATTCAAATGTTATTGGTTAAGGTTATGGTCAGTTTTTACACCCTAATTCAGAGATGTTGTGAGGCTAGGAAGGATTTGTAAAGTCCCGGCGATGTTATCTATATTCCAATGTATTGGTAGTTTATGGTCAGTTTTTACATCCCTAATGTCAGAGATGGTCGAAGGATTATGGAGGATTTGTAAATCCCGGACGATGTTTGTTCTCTATATTGCCAATGTATTGGTAGTTTATGGTCAAGTTTTTTACATCCCTAATTTCAGAGATGTGGAAGGCGATGGAGTGATTTGTAATATAACGGTGATTGTTCTCTATTATTCCACTTATGGTAAGTTTTGATGTTCGTTTTTACATCCATATTTCAGAAGATGTGAAGGCTATTGGAGGGATTTGTAAAATTTCCCCGGTGAGTTCCTCTATATTCCCAATGTATTGGTAAGTTATGGGTAAGTTTTACATCCCTAATTTTAGAGATGTGAAGGCTATGGAAAGGATTTGTAAATCCGGCGATGTTCTCTTATTCAATGTTTGGTAAGTTTATGGTTCAGTTTTTACCTCCCTCATTTCAGAGATGTGAAGGCTTATGGAAAGGTTTGGTAAATCCCGGTGAATGTTTCAATTATCCATGTATTGGTAAGTTTATGGTCAGTTTTTACATCCCTTTAATTTCAGAGACTGTGAAGGCTATGGAAGGAGTTGTAAATCCCGGTGATGTTATCTATATTCCAATATGTAATTGGTAAGTTTATCGGTCGTTTTTACATCCCTATATTTCAGAGATGGGAAGGCTATGGAAGGATTTGTAAATTCCGGTGATGTTCTCTATATTCCAATGTATTGGTAAAGTTTATGGTCAGTTTTTACATCCTAATTTCCAAGACTGTGCACGGCTGAAGGAAGTGATTTGTAAAGCCGGTGATTTTCTCTATATTCCAATGTATTGGTACGTTTGTGGGTCAGTTTTTTACATCCCTAATTTCAGAGATGTGAGGTATGGAAAGGATGTGTAAATCCCGGTGATGTTCTTTATATTCCAAATGTAATGGTAAGTGTATGGTTCAGTTTTTACATCCCTAATGTCAGAGAATGTGAAAGGCTATGGAAGGATTTGTAAAATCCCGGCGAGGCTTCTTTGGTTTCTCATATACCAATGTATTGGTAGTTTTATGGTCAGGTTTAATCCCTAATTTCAGAAAGATGATGTGAAGGCGATGAAGGATTGTATAATCCCGGCGATTGTTCTCTAGATACCAATGTATGGTAAGTTTATGGTCAGTTTTTACATCCTAAGTTCAGAGAGGTGACGGCATGGAAGGATTGTAATTCCCGGCGATGTTCTCAATACCAAAGATTGGTGATAAGTTTATGGTCAGTTTTTTCATCCCTATTTCAGAGATTGTGAAGGCTTATGGATAGGATTTGTAAATCCCGGTGGTGGATGTATCATATTCCAAGTATGGTTGAATTAAGTTTAGGTCAGTTTTTCACATCCCGAATTTCAGAGAGGTGAAAGGCTATGGAAGGGATTGTTAAATCCTGGTCGATGTTCTTTATATTCCAATGTATTGGTAAGTTGATGGTGACTCGGTGTCATACAACAAATTTGTGATAACGGGTTGATAACTGAATAACTGCATAGTTACTCATGGTTAAGGGGGGCCAAACCAAAGATCACCGAAGTCCAATGAACATAATTAATAACCTGCGGTAATAGCGCGATCCAATCCAATGGCATTATTCCTAAATACAAGCGCGGACATCGTCGGCGGTCATTGCATGAAGAAATTTTACCAGACCAATCAACATAATTGATAAAGGAGTCTAGGTTGCCGCCGGGAACAGCTACTCCATTGCGATACAACACGTCAAGAATTCTGAAACCACAACAAAATCGAGGCACGACGTGTGTAATACGAAGTAAACACACCATGAAGATATAACATGTGGGCCTGTTGGTCTGTTATTCATATTCCAACCAATTATGCGCGTGGCATGCATGTAAAATTTAGTGGACAACCCGGAAATAGCAACAATTGTCGTTTGTGACGAGGTTCCGATAGCCCACGTGAAATGAATGGAAAATATAAGCAAAACGGGAATTATAGGGACTAGCAAATGTATAATGGAACAATGTCATGGATGGGAAACATTTTGTGAAGTGGTAATTATACCCTTGTGCATTATTCCCACTGTCCACACATAACGACGATGTCAGAGTATAAACCACTGCATTTTACGCTATATATGGACTTAGATCTATTGCAACACCAAAATGGTACTATCGTGTCTAGGAAAATATTATAGAATGAAATTAAGTTGAGATTTTGGACAGGGCGAATCCTGTGTGAAGCTTTCTGTGCTTTGTTATAAAGCTATACAAATGAACCAACAAACGTTAATGAATTAAGCAGTTTTTATTGTTAGCTCCGCTTTTTAGTTATGAATCTACCAACAGTTGGAAGAAGCTTCGTTGTGCATTGTGAGAGCACAATGACTTCTCACACTGATTATTTCTCCTGCGCTGTGACGTAGTTAGTAAATGAAATTGATTGGGGACCCGAAGATGGATATGACATGGCGAAAAACATTGATATTCCAAAAATCTCAAATAAAAAAAAGTGACTTTGAAGCATTACAAAAAACACTATAATTAAAAAAAAATGCGACACTTTTCAGTTTCACCTCAATTGCGACAAACCTTACGTAATCAAACAAAAAGGATATATAAATGAATTATATGCAAGGGGAAAAAAAAAAAAAAGATTTTCTAAATCATTCCCATGTAAGCTGTTGCCGACCGCAAATGAGGCTGAACTTCACCATGCCCACATGTGCCGGTAATTGACATGGAATATATTGAATGATCCGGGTTTTGCACCGATCACTAGTGTTGTAACTTGTCTCATAAATCTAATTCATTTTGTGTTGTCACAAGTAGCCAGCCAATCAACAATGCTGTAGAACAGACACGCCCCCGTTGAAATACATGTGTACTTCTATTTCAAGCATTATAGAAAGCCTATTTTGAACTAAATTATGAAAAGCTTGTCTTTTATAAAAAACACTTTGCCTTTGTCTGCATGTGGAATAGTTTGTACTAAATAAGAGTTTACTATTCATAATGCCCGACCATTCTTCATGGTTTAAGTCAGTCTTATTAAAAATATCACTTCCGTTTTGTGGATAAATGCAGAAGAGTTTGATTTTACAAGCCTTTGTTGTTTCCAGTAACAAGCCATGGGTAGGGTATTTGCTCTCCTATTGTTAGCAAAAGGCTATGAATAGGCCATGTTTAAAGCGTGACACAGTATTGATTTTTACTGGCGGTCCGGAAAGTGTTGTATGTATTTGTATAGTTTTTTTCCTGTGTCACAGACTGCGAAAGGATTATTATATAAATGGTAATCGCGAAGAGTATTAAACGTTATCCTTCCGCAACGCGAATTGTGTGAAATGAAACTAAACTCTCAAATATCTACGGAAACGGAGGGGTTCTGTGGAAGTTTTGGCACAGAGGTTCCCATTACTATGTTTTGTTTTAATATGTATCGTAATTGGCCTGAACCTATTAGAAACCCAGTGAGGAAAAATTGAACGTTTTTGTAGCAGGTACTCGGTACTCGCAGAAACGGAAAATGTTTAAACAAGCAATCTCTACGGCGTGGATCCATTTTTCCCACAATGCCTTTCGGTATTATTCCAGTATTGAGAATTTTCAAAAAACCACTATGCAACTTTTTGTCTTTTCAAATTTTTAAATACAGGAATACGTAATTAACGGACCGCTGTAAATTGATTTTGTAGTACCCGGGGGGTACTCAGAAGGTCAAGAATGTGAAAGTGACCTATGATGTTTATTTTTATTCATGTGTTCAGTTTTTCAAGTAAAGAAATTAAATTTTTAATGAAAGGTTTAAGAAGTTTTTTAAAAAAAAAAAAAATCCTATAGGCCTTCAGTAAATAGGTTAAGTATTTAGTATTACAAATTCCAGAGTGAATTTGATAGGATTATTTTACATTTGAGGAAAGATTTATAGTGTACGAGGCGTGGGCATATACAGGGGAATTATTTATTGATAGCACACTGACAAGTTACACTGGACGATACAAACATCAGTTCCATTTTCTAACTAAACAAAATGGATGAGACGACAACAGTTACTAGCCCATCATGTAATTTTTAGTCCTCCTCTTCCGCCAACACTCTTTTTATCCGCTCGTTCTTCGCGTTATCTGTTCTTTCCTTCTTCTGCCCTTCTCCCCTTCCCTTGCTTTGCTGCTAGGGCCCTCTCCTCCTTCCCCCCCTTTCTTTTTGTAAGCCCGGACCCCTATCTTCCTTTGTTCTGCTTTTGTTTCACCCCCCACACCGTCTTTTTACCCAGCCTATTGCCTATCTTGTCTACCTATTTTTAAACACTTCTTGTTCCTCGCCCCTTCCTCTTCCGTCGAGGAAATTAATCGAAGAGCTACGGACGGAGCTCTAGCATCAAAAATTCTGAACAAAAAAGTCCCATGCCCCCATGCCCATTGATACCGTTTCATAATCATGTCAGGTATGGTCTTCACTGCAAGGGGTCATGTCTCATGACATAATGTGAGCATCGGGTCATGGTCTTGCCGATGGACAGTCCCAGGGCAGAGGGTCTTTTCAAGGATTGACTGAGGATTAGGATACATACTTTTCTGATGGTCACAACTTTGTTACTGGGATGATGACGTTTATTTACTGGGATTCCTGGAGACTTTACTATTACATATTAGAGGGGAGACGGCTAGTCCAAAAATAAAATGAATTGGAGTTTAATTGAGAGGAATTTATTTGGTAGATATGAAACTATGGTTATTAATGACAATAATAACTTCTGCACCTCTTTTTTTGGTTCATTGTGTGAAATCTTTGGTGTGTTTTGGGGCGGCCGGTAATTTTTCTCGGGAGATCACGCTCCCTCGGAAAATACATCGGTCCAAAAAAACCAACACCAAAGAAGATTCACACAATGACCTTCAAGAATGATAGTGTGCAGGTATTATTGTCTAATTATACCTTGAGTTTCTGTTCTGACTTCATTACTTTTGTTATTTCTCAGACCTAGGATAAAGATTAAAATCATGAAGTTCTGTCTTGGAAGCTTTTGCATCCTCATAGGACGCCTATTATATGTTGCCATCAGGATATCATCAGGGTCCTATTAAACACATCGATCAGGGTTCTCAAACTACATTTGCCCATGGGCCAAAAGAGCGTCAATTATTTTAAAATAACACATGCCGGGGGTCCAAAATCCCACTTTCTCTATTTTATCTGTAAGTTGGTCTGGTTGGCGAGTCCAAAGTCATCAGTTGGTCTGAAAGATTGGTACGATAGCCGCCAGTGGTTTGAGAAAGAACCGGACTTAGGTTGCTAAATTCGTCCATAAATAGCTACACGCGCCATTTTCTTGCCTAACGTGGTAGACTATACGGCAGCTACTCCATGTCTACCGCGACGCTACTGCACAGTACCCACACTTGGATAAGGGCTGAGGCAGTAGCTGCAAGATAGGCTTAGGCCTAAAAAAATTGGTTATGGGGTTAACCGACCGACCCTATACGTATACTTCGGTACTTAAAGGATTGAGGACATTCAAAATGACAAATAAAAAGATGTGTACAAAAAAGATGAAGATGTGGCCATTGGTTTTTGTAGTGTGTCATATATTTTGGTTCTGGTTGTGCAAACATTTAAAAAAAAAAAAAAAAATCGACTACCTACCTATTTTTTTTAATTTCGCCAATTCAAACAAATTATTATTTTTAGGCCTTACAAAAGTACAACGGTTATTAGTAGGTATACAGGGAATGTGGACTACTCTGCTGTACCACCCCAACTGGCTAACCCGTAGTTGGCCCACTAGGTGGAGAGAAGGTGGAAGTTGTTGTAGACTTGTAGACAGTACCGGAAGTAGAAAAGAAGCTACCACGTAGACTACTACCCGGGTAACCACGACGACAGTTTGTGGTGGATGTGAAAATTTCCATGAAATGAGGGCGCTATACACAGTTCTCTGTTTAGCATTTTTTGAAAGTTTTTTTAGGACAGGAAAATAATTCGAAAATTCAATAGGTGGCATGATCAACGAAAACACCCTATATACTGAAACAATTATAAAAAAATGCAAAATAGATGCCAAAAATATCTAAAAAACAAATTGGCCATGAGACAATATGAGCCGCGCTGAGAGACGGTGTGTGTTAAAACCTGTAACGCTACTCCACGACAGGGGGAGAAGACGCTCGTGGGTACATATCCGCTAGCGGCAAAAAATACACGGAATCCTGGACGGCGAGTGTACGTATAGGGGTAGATAATCCATTTCTACTCATAGGGTGGTAGATGTTTGTGTGGTAACTACCATGAAGAAATTGCGTGTGTTTGTACCAAACTATCTAGGTCAACAAGATACAGTGCCTGGACCAGGTGCCACACCTTGTTGGCTGGCTGCAAAACGGCATCGAACCAACAACCTTCAGATCATGAGTTGCCATTCAATACAGGGACACAACCACGTTGACCTAACCTACAAAGCCTTAATGCTTGACTTAGTGTCCCCGCACGAACAAGTCGGAAAGGGGGCATAAAATGAGAAGCAGCGTACGTTCGTCAGTCCGTTGTAGTCCGTCGTCGTCCGTTTCGTTAGTAACGTCAGTTCGTCAGTTCGGATAAAAATGTTAACCATGTTGTATAACAATTCTATCTGGAGTTCGTAAGGGCAACAATGATGTTAACTTGGTAGAAAGAAGCGGGTTGGTGAGTCTCAACCTGATTTGATTTTTGGGGAAAAGTACAAATGCAATTATTAAGGATTCTTTGCCTAATTTATGCAAATTTCCCTGCACGGCCGGTGTAAAAGTTTTCTGGGTTCCGTAAAGGGTATATGGAGGTACCTTGGTGGAAGGAAGGGGACTGAAGAGTTCTCGACCTGATTAGATTTTGGGAGTATTTGGGGCACAGTGAGTATGCAAATGAGCTAATTTGTATGAAAAAAATCAGCGTAATTGCTATGATTTTTGACACTGCACATTGGATATTCAAAAATTCATGCGCGGAAGGAAACCCTATTATGGGGGTTAAATCTTCTTTGCTTTTAAGTATGTGATACTATGCAGGCCAGCGGCCTCCTCAGGTATGCAAATGAGCTAATTTACTATGAGTAATTGCTGTATCTCTGAAAACGTACGTCGGCAGGCAAATTCCTTCGCTAAGAGATACTATGCCATAGGGGCGGGTCCCAGGGGGTGGGGGGGGGGATGGGGGTCGGGCCGGGTCGTCCCCGGGGGGACAGGGTAGTGGGGGGGGGGGAGGACTGGAAGTGGGGGCCGGGGTGTGCGGGGAATGGGAGGGGGGGAGACGGGCCGGACGCATGGAACCCGGCTGCGTCGGCGGGTGGGGTGAAGGCGTGTGGGGGGAGGAGGGTGGGGGGGGGTGACAGGGTCGGGGGAGGGACAGGGTGCGAAGGGTGGGGGGGAAGCGGTGAGGGGAGGCGCGGGTAAAAAAGAGGGGGGGGAGGGGGTATGGGGGGAGGAGGGGGAGGGGCTGACGGTGGCGGGGTCGGGGGAGCGGGGGTGGGGGTTGCGGCGTGTTGGGGAAAGGGAAGCGTGTTACGGGGAATTGGGGTGGGTGTTGTGGTTTAGGGGGATTTTTAGGTTTAAAGGGACATAATAGTGTGGGTTGGGGTGTTGTGGGGGGTTGGGGTTTTGAGGGGTGCCTTAGGTGGGGGGGGGGGGGTAGTGGTGTTACCAGACGTGGTGGGGAGGGAGGGGTGTTGGTGGAGTTGTGGGGTGGTGGGGGTGCGGTGTGCAGGGTGTGGTGAGGGGGTGGTTGGTTCTTGCAGGGTGTGGGGGATGGGGTGGGGTGTTGCTGGGTTGTGGGGATAGGGTGGGTGTTGATGGGTGGTGGGGGAGGGGGTGGGTGGGTGGGTGTTTGTAGTTGCATTTTAAACATGTTAGATAGTGATCGCGACATTTGGCGAGGACCTCATTAAGCATCGCTTAAAACGAGTTAGCCTTGTTTATTTACTTACTGCTACTGATTGTTGATTGATTGGTTAAATGAAATAAATGGATTATAAATGTTTATTTATCCCGTGGCACTATATAAGAATCCAATGCCGATGCAGATGAAACAATATCAGTCACTTCTGTATAGTAAGAGGATACTAAAGAGATGACTAAGGTGAATTATAATACTCAAGATGACATGACCACGGCTTGTGTGACCCCATGCAAATAGTCTCATTTTTTTAGAACCAATTTAAGCAGTGGTGACACAATTTTGATAAATGAAATATAAAGTAGGGACATGCAAGAGCTCTATAGTAACTCTGTGAAAATAAAAAACCATTGCAGGAATCTTGCCATATAAGCCTCAAAGGTTTTTGGCCTACCTACTGGAAAAAACACATTTTTGCTTAAATATATATCAGTAGATTTGTGTTCTGTGACTGGTTAAAAGGGTCATGTGATCAGAATAATCCTACTTTGCAGTGGCAAAAGTACTAGCTGTAAATAGGTGACTACTTCCAGATGACTTTAGGCGTGTTTCTTATTGAGCAATATTTTCCGGATCGAAACAGGGGAAAAGGTTTAAAACTGGTTAATAGAAAATGACATTCTCTGGTATTTGCTACTTGTTACTTGAAAATTCTCTGCGAGAAACCATCCTTGGTTTGGTAGGATTTTATCCAGAACAAACGGATCACGTCAATAGTAAAAGACCACATCCGAATTCAAGTACGCATTCCAGTGAGAAACCGGAAATGGTCACTGAAGCAACGGCTGTGGCTTACATTTTAGATCAACAAACACACAGGTTGCGACATGGAGCACCGAGACGATTGCAAGTGCCATAAAATTAAAATACGCCCTGCTCGTGGTGTGTAGTGTAATTCAAGCTCGGCACTGAAGGTATACAAAGCTTATCTAGTATCATAGGGAGCGAAGTTTATTTTTTCTCCTCCACCCCTTTTTTTTCCATCTCTTTCCTTTCCATCCCCCCCCACTTCTTACTCCTACAAAATTCCCCAGTTAAAGTAATAAAAAAGGGGGGCAAAATCTGCCCCCTTATTAACTGGACGTCGATTTTTGGAAAATATGTATTCAACAAATGTAAAGGAAAATACAGAAATACCTGGTCTTCCCGGGGTCAATCCCCAATGCCTGCCGATATTGACCAGTGAGCGCGGACCCGGCAAATTTAACTTGGGTTCACAGAAGTCGGCCCTATTTTCTCGAATGCTGTATTCAGTTTAGAAATTAACCCTCCTGCTATCCACTATAATACACTATTACCAGGGAATGTATATCAATGGTAAATACTGGTGCCTCAATAGAAAACGCTAATTGTCTTTAAGATTGGGTATGATAGCTGTGCAATTCTTTGAGCACTCCTTGAAACATGCAGTTGGGAGCAGTCTTCGGTAAGTTTGTGACCAAAAAACCGGCGATTTTTTACTTCCAACCCAATGCTGTTTTGTCAACATAACCAATCTGTTATATTTTTACATATTAATAACCTTGGTCAAGCCCTAACCAATAAATAAATATCCCCTTTCACTTGAGTGGTTATTTTATGGGGGAAAAAAATGTTCCGTCACCGTTTGACCATATAAAAGTCACAACACGTTGCCACCAAACTTTGGGAGCGGCAAACCATAACAAAATATAACCAATCGTACCAAAAGTGGAAACAATTATTTTGGTTAGGTTTGGACTGAGGGTGATTAATAATGTAAAAAGTTATCAAACAGATTGGGAGTTGACAAAACAGCATTGGGCTGAAGATAAAAAAATCGCCGGGTTTTTGGTCACAAACGTGACCGAAGAACAATGGCCCATTGTGGCTGTTGCATTTAATTATGTAGGGCCAAGTAAAAAAAAGTTAGTAGTTGCTTGTCCTTAAGCCTTTTCAAAAAGGAGATGAGGGCATTTTCTTAAGGCAAAAACTAATTTTTTCTCCAAAGACGATAGAGCTGTGTTTTTCGGCAAGACTTCCATATGTGCCCTTGCCCGCATGTTTTTTAAATGTAATTATATTACATGGCTATTTTATGACAGCGAAAAACGATGCAGGCAGAATGAGAGAAACTAAATTTTTTACTTGGCCAAAGCGGTGCATTAGAGTGTAGAGTGATGAATTTTGTTAGTGTTGAATCTATGTTTTCCCGTGATTTTGGCAGACAGGAACGCTTCCAAAAACAGATCCATATCCATTGTCATCTCAGCCGAAGTGGCCATCAGAGGAATTTGAGAAAACGATGCCTGTAGGAAGAATGTTTACGGAATCCAGATGAGGTGAGTGGGTGGATCGAGTTTTAGGCCATCTTCGATGAAAAGTCGGGGAAAAATTCACCTCTAGAGCATATTTTTTCTGAAAATGATTTTCAACAAATTCACCAGTTGAATGGTAGTAACTGCTAATCAATAATTTTATTACAGTATTTTCTTGCCTTTTCTTTGATTATTCCCCGGCCTGTATAGCAAGGCTGTTGGGACGTGTAATTGCCTGTACGTCGTCCACTGGATTTGTAAAGAAGCCAAGGGAATGCAAGTTACTTACGAAATTTTGAGTCGTCTGCCTCTCAAAGAGGTCGGGGGAAGGACTATTAAATCATGTACCACCAGAGAAGATGAAGCCATCTCCCTGTATCTAAACACAAAAAAAATGATTAGGCGTGGCACGGCTGGGGCAAAAAAGTAGTCAATTTTTGTAGTTAACAATTGCAGTGGCGAGTAGCTTGTTCGGGGCCCTTGGACAAAAAACAACTGGGTCCCTCGGTATGGTTGAAAAGTTCAACAGTCCTAATCAGATGGCTAAATTCGGCATTGCACCGTCACCAATTACACTCTTTGATAGTGCAGAATTGTAAAGAATAACTGCCTAGAGATTTCTCCAAAAGATGAATACTGTTATGATGAACACTGTTTGATAATGATAGTGATGAGCGATGTTAATAATATATAGTTTTTTTGTGTGGCTTAATTGAAAGTAAAATGTTCCTCAAATGCTTATGCCCAGAATAAAGAATTTTGTAAAAGAGGGAAAAAATCCTATACCTCTAAGATTTTCAGAAATATACAGGATTTTGCGTTCTCTTTGTCGATTTGCCTCCATAGACGGAACTGTTACCACAATCATATGCAATTTTAGGACTCTAAAACTTAAGGCGTTTTTGAAACTGAACCTTGGACCAACAGATATCTTTCGCCTGGTAAAGGAAATATTATAAACAATACATCTGAATGTCAAATGATGAACAGTTACATATACTTGAGAGCTCCGACTCCTCGCAAATCTTGAAGATTTTAATTTTATTGAATACATGAGCTTAGGTCCCTCTCTGTTCCATCCCACACCGCCTTGGCGGCCCTTTAATTTCCGGGGTCCAATTCCCCATTTCTGCCGAAACCGAAAGAAACTAGTGTTTAGAACTTTACTGAATTGATTAGCAATCAGGGTGATGTGTCATGTGTCAAATATGGCAACAAAAAGTGGGGTCCAATATTTAAAAAACAACAAGTCATCTTGGGGCCCCATGACACGGGCCATGATCCACGATTAAGCGAAAGTAGTTGTTTGTCTGATGCAGGTCTTGAATTGCCATTGGGTCAATGAGGCCCAGAAGGGACCAAAAGCCCACCAACCAAGGGGCCAATAACAAGGAGTCACTAATAAAAATGCCCATTATGTTGTATTTTCCTTTTTAAGGAGCCCTGGATAAATGACCTTAGTAATTTTTAAAAGCAAACTTCAAGAGTTAACTTTGATAATTTTTCTATTCTCTCTTCGATGGCCCTCTACTTCCCATGATGGTGGACAGTAGGTATCACAAAACACACAAAATCCTGCCACGCGTTGGTATTGTGTAATATGTGTAAAATTCTGACCCATTTATTGTAGGAATTCCAAACAACGAGGATGGAATTTCAAACTTGTCAACAGATAGTGAGGGAGGACAGCTTCTGATTGGCTGCGATTCATATGCTGTGAACCAATGACGTTGATGGGCAGACGTGACAGTATACTATCCCACAAAAGGAAGCTGTTTTATGGAATGTTTTATGTATGTGTGGGGAAAAAGCAATACAATTCGTGTGGTTATACTCACGTCAGGATTTTCTACTGAAAAAAGTGAATGTTTCTATATATATGGGAAGTGTAAGATTATTTGAACTGGCAACCCCACCAATGGACCTTTTATTTTCTATATGATTTTTAACCTTTCAAACCCATGCTTAGTTCTGTATAGGTTTATATGTATAACATGTGAAGGAGTTGGTGGGTTTTGAGATGGCTCCCCCACAATGACCTGTGGTATTTTAGGAAGCCATCTCAAAACCAGTGACCTAAGATTAGATTTGTTTCAACTCATTTGAATGCATTTTCATGCTTGATCTTTGTAATTATGCCATGGAAATATGCCGGATTTTGAGGGGAAAAAAATGAAATTAGGGAACAGTAATTCAGGACTTATACATCTGTGTTGACAGCAATTCAATTACAACCAGAATAAGAAACCTAGGAATTGACTTTATCATCAGCAAATTGATGACACCCATGGGTTGCCGCCATTGGAAAGTATTTTATTTTTCAAGACAAACATTTGAACAGTTAGAGAATACACCCTTTCAGATGCTTTGAGATCTTGGGTAACACACGGTGACTGAAAGGACAGTTACTGATGAAAGGAAATGCGTCTTGTGCAAGAATGATTGTGAAAAGTTACACGTCGGACATAGACCTTCTGTTTTGCCTCTCCATACGATCATCGGACATTAGACAGAGGACTGGTGCTTGTCTGCCACTGCTTAGGGGAATGTTATTATGTCCATGTGCGCGAAGCTCTGGCAATATTCCCCACACAGAAGCTCCAAACGGAGTGTGTGATGAACGACTGGAAATATTGATTACGGGGATCCAATCGGCAGGATTGTCACGTCAGAGGCCTGATTACAACCTTATTCAAACAGTAATAATAAGCATATGTTAATGTAGTATACTTTGTTGTTCATAGAAATTGTGTTAAGTTCATGTGTAAATGATTGATGTTGATTACCAAAACAGTTACTATCAGTAAAATTTTACCGATATTTGGAATCTAGTTGTTTTGTTCATATGCATAACCCAACTGAATTCCTTTCCTTTTAGTGCAATGGCTTCACGTAATAATATCTGGTAGTAAATGGAATAAGCATAAGGCAGCCAATTTAATAGTAAAAACATCATATGAATATCCCCAATAGTTGCATATCCTTTATTCTGTATTATGGGGGTCTTATCGGGATATTCTCACCTATACTCATTTAGCTTGAAGCAGTTACCGTATGAGAGGGGGGGGGTGGGGTCCAAAGGGGGTAATTGACCCAGGGTCCGGTGGGTCATAGGGGACTGTGATAAAAAAAACAGTTCAGCCCTGAGGGTGTGTGCTGACCAAAATTAAGAGGGAGAGAAAGATAGAGATGGGGATGGAGAGAGGGGGACGAGAGGAGAGAGAGAGGGGAAAGAGAGAGCATGGAGGATACAGGGGGCCCGTTTCCCCATCTGCAACAATGATACCTACTTACGTTGAGAAAAATACGCTATAACCTACGAAAATTTCCATATTTTTTTTTCGCGCTACGCCGCGCGGTAATAAATTAGTGCAGGCCTATTCTTGGTTTGAGAGAAATTACCACCAAAAAACAATTAAGATTTTGTTTTAAAAAAAACGGTTGGTCACGTGGACTACATACCAATTAAAAGTTTCTATCAAATATACATGAGAAAGTGTTTGGAAAGTGAACATTGCAAGGGTTCTGCGCTTCGTGGCCCTGCAGTCCCCAAACCATTGGGCAGCCGCTATATATGAACGCTCCGAATGAACACTTTGTTATTTATATTATTATTTAAAACCGAACTAAAAAATCGCTATATTTTACTTTTAAAAACCGTTTATAAATACTCTATCATTTAAAAAGTGTGAGAAAACTTACAAATTTATATTGTTCTATCAACTTTCATGAGAAAAGTTTTTGGAAAGTGAAATTGGCAGGCTTCTGCGCTGCGGCGGGAGGTGGGATCACCGCCTCCCGAACCCACAACCTGGGCAAGTCTCCATAAACAAAAATTATAATTCAAACAAAAAACAACCCATAAGTTGCATGATCAACTACGAATTCTCCACTCCAACACCCCCGCGCCGGGTGAGGGAAGAAGGGAGAAGAAATAGGAACAAGGAAAAAATACAGGGGGGGGAAAAGGAAACGGGGGGAACAAAGGGGGGAAAGGAAAAGATGTAAGGAAAAAAAACAAAGATAAAAAAAAAAAAAAACAAAAAAAGATAAAAAAAAAAGAACCAAAAAGAAACCAAAAAAAAAAAAAAAATAAAAAAAATAAAAAAATAATAAAAAGCAGGAAGAAAAAAACCCCCCACACCCCCTCCCCCCACACCCCCCACCCGGGCCGGCAATTTCTCTCCGGCGGGCCTTGGCTTGAAGGATAAAGTGATGAGCCTACCTTTTCCTAGCTCTTAACATACCTACCCTGTGTGCTGGCTTTGTGCTTATTATTTATAGCTATGACTTCTATTGCGGATGTGAATTTAAATCTGACCAATTTTGTACCTATTACATCATTTCATACTTGATACCCGATAGGGAAATTGATGAACAGTATGAAGGTCTGAGAATGTCTCAATCTTCATTGGCATCATCAGCAGCATCAGCATCATAAGTATCTTCATCATCAGCATGCATCATCATCATCATGCATCATTATCATCATCATCATGCAGCATCTCATCATCATCCAGGCCTGTGGATGGAAGTATGGCACTTTATGTTATAATATTTTCAAATAAAAAGAGTGTCAAACAAGTAGAGCCATAAATATATTTGAAAATTTTGATGCAAATTGATTAATCTTTCACAGTTGTTTGAAAATATCATTTATATGTTAAGAAGAGGCCACTCATCTATAACAGGTAAGTCAATGACCAGGCAGTTGGTGGCCAAGAAATCCAAAATTTAGATATCATTGGTTGTTTGTTGTAACATTGTAAAAGCAAAATCTGATGAAAAATTCGTACTTGCATGTCCATGGTAAGGTTCAAGGTCAATACCAAGGTCAAAGGTCATTAGAGGTGTGAACTTGTGCAGAGACGTGAAGGTAAATTTTGAAATTGCTTGTTATTCTTTTTGCATGGGCATTTTTGCATTAGTAGAAAATGGGGAGAGAACCCTCCTTTAGCGATAATGCATTTTACAGCTTATGTAATTTTTGCCGATCAATCAAAAATGTTTTAAAAATTGTCATGTCAAGAATACCCTGGTGTGTCATGGTTTTGTAAGATATTATGAGTTAGACTAGAGTTAAAGACTCTTTTACAGAATAAAATTACAATCCTTGTATATCCTTTGCTCCATCTGATAGACAGATTTCCTGCGAGGGATCCATGAAGTCTACATGAAGGATGAACCAGAATCTTTGCAGCATGAATTTTGCATTCCAGTGTGGACAAACCCACCAGACCTTTGCATCAAGATGTTTTGAGATGGATCCTAGGTTTTAGGGTCCGTCTTAAAAACTAGGGTAAATTATTAATATCTGTAAAAAAAAATTTGTTACTGTGTACTTATATGTATATTGTGTGTATATTATGATAAATTTGAACATCCAAAATAATACGAACTCAGAGATATGTTTAATTCTATACCAAGGAAGATATTGTTATGTATGCAATTTTTGATTCATGCTTTACAAACTTATTGTGGTTGGGGTTGTGTAACAAAATCTGTGCAAGTGCAAATCGTTGTGTTTAATGTGCCAATGTGACAAGCATGATCATTATTATATGTGTATTTGAGGGAAATACAGGGAATTCCTAAAAGTAAGTTGTATACCTTCTAGACAAATGTTCTTTTTGAAGCTCAATTTGATGCATTTTCAAAACCATCCAATTCGGATGAAAACAAGGTTTTTTAGTCTTTGTTTTTGAAGGTGTAAACAAACTTGCCCCTGTCAGAGCAATCTGAGTGAGGATAAAAAAAATGTATGTTTGGCGTGTAACGTAAGAAAACGAAACGGTCGGTCGTTTGGATGGTGGTTGTCCATTATCAAACACATCTCGACAAGACAGGGTATGGCTGAAAAATAATTATGGAGCAATTTGAATGGCAGCCATTTTTGTTATGCTATTAGCAGGCTGAGCTATACTGTGGAACGCCTATCATCAGAAATAGTAGTGGTCTGAACAAGTTGTAGCAATTATTTTGTGTTTTTTGTTTTTAAATAAAAAGAACGCGGTCAACGCCCGTGTGGATTCGTGCAATCTGTGGTTTGGTGGGTTTGTGCCGGTGGTGGTACTCCTTTGCAGCCCGGTTGGGATGACATGAAGGGAATTGGCTAATTGGTAACTGATGCAAGGGGCCATTTAAAAATAAAGAACGGTCCTTTAATTTTGTTATGCATGGAATTGTCGGGTATTTGATTAGCTGCTTTTCGCCTATTGTATTTTTCGTATTGATTAGACTTTGATTTTGCGACCTTCGTTTCACACGAGTCGGATTTGGCAGAACTGGTTGCTGTCTGCCCACTGCATTATGGGGGGCCATTGTTATGTCCATGTGCTGTCGAAGAGCTCTGGCAATATTCAACAACCACAGAAGCTCCAAACGGAGTTTAGTGTGATGAACGAACATGAAACCCTGATTTACGGGAATCGGAGATTGTCAAAGTCAGAGGCCTGATACAACTTAATAAAACATAATATATAATGCCACTAACTGTACATTTAGTATTACTTTGTGTTCCTAGAAATTGGGTTCAGATGTGTAAATGATTGATGGTTGGATTTACCAAAACAGTTACTATCAGTAAAATCTTTACCGATATTTGGAATCTAGTATGTTTTGTTAATATGCCATTAAACCAAACTGAATATCCTTCCTTTTATGCAATGGCTTCTACAGTAATACATATCGGGTATTTAAAGGAATAAAGCATAAGGCCAGCCCATTTAATGAAACATCATATGAATATCCACAAAATATTGCCTTATCCTTGATCTGTATTTATGGGGGTCTTATCGGGATATCTCACCTATACTATATTTAGCTTGAAGCAGAGTTAACCTGACGAGGGGTGGGTCAAAGGGGTATGACCCGGGTATAGGGGGCCGGGTCCTAGGGGCCTGAAAAAAATAAAAAGTAGCCCTTGCGGTGTTGTGACAAAATTAAAGGGAGAGAAAAGAAGATAGAGATGGGGATGGAAAGGGGAGAGAGGAGCACGGGGAAGAGGAGGGAAAGAGAGAGCATTGGCAGATACAGGGGGCCCCGTTTTCCACCTCCTGCGACACTGATTTACCTACTTGACGTGAGAAAATACTCTATAACCTACGCATTCCAATTTTTTTAAAATTTTAGTTGCAGGGCCCTCTCTTGGTTTGAGAAATTACCAAAACAATATAAGATTTCTTTAAAAAACGGTTTGGTCATGAATTATAAAGTGGACTACATACCAATTTAAAATCGTTTCTATCAAATATACATGAGAAAGAAAATGTGTTTTGCGAAGTGAACATTGCAAGGGTTCTGCGCTACCCTTTGCTCAGAGATTTTGAGATGGACTCCTAGGTTTTAGGGTCCGTTGTAAAACGCAATTTCTCTCGGCCGGGCTTGGCTTGAAGGATAAAGTGATGTAGCTACTTTTCCTCAGCTCTTCACATACCTACCATGTGTGCTGGCTTTGTGCGTTTATTATAGCTCTGACTTTATGCGGATTGAATTTAAACTGACCCATTTTGTACTCTATTCACATCATTTCATACTTGATACCCGATAGGGATAATTGATGAAACAGTATAAGGTCTGAGGAATGTTCAATCATCATCATCATATCATTATCATATCATCATCGTCATTATAATCATCATCATCATTCATGATCATCATCATCATTCATCATAATCATCATCATCATCATTTCATATCATTTTCAATCCATCATCATCATTCATCACAGGGCGGTGGATGGAAGTATGTGCACTTATGTTAATATTTCAAATAAAAAGGAGGTCAAAAAAGATAGCCCCTAAATATATTGAAATGTTGATGCAAATTGATCACTCTTTCACACGTTGTTTGAAAATCTCATTATTATGTAAGAAGGGGGCAATAGGCTATGTTGTAAGTCAATGACCAGGCAGTGGTGGCCAAGAAATCCAAAAATTTAGTATCATTGGTTAACATGAAAACAAAAATATGATGAAAAAATCATTACTTGAATGTCATGGTAGTTAAAGGGTCAATACCAAGGTCAAAGGTCATTAAGAGGTGAACGGGTTGTGTGAAGGAGAAGGTAAATTTTGAATTGCTTGTTCTTTATTTGCATGGTGCATTAGAAAATGCGAGACCCCCTCCGTAGCAGATAAGTGTCATTTTAAAGCTTAGTAATTTTTGCAGATCAATCAAAAGTTTTAAAAAATGTACTTCCAGAAAGACTGGGGTGTCCTTGTTGCTAAGGAGAATTCATGAGTTAGACTAGAGGTAAAGACTCTTGTACAGAATAAAGCTGTACAATCCTTGTAATCTTGATCATTTATACAGATTTCATGTAGGCTATTCCATGAAGTCCTAAGAAGGATGAACAGAATATTTGCAGCATGAATTTGGCATTTCCAGGTGGACAACACCCCACCTTACCCTTTGCCTCAGAGATTTTGAGATAGATGGACTCCTAGGTTTTAGGGTTCCGTTAAAAACTAGGGAAAAATCTTATTAATCTCTGTAAAAAAATCTGTACTGTTGTTAGGTTATACTGTATATGTGTGTATATCTGCTAAATTTGAACAATCCAAAATAATACGAACTCAGAGATATGTTTACATATACCAAGAGAAGATATTAGGACGATATCTATGTATGGCAATTTTTGATTCATGATATTACACCATATATGGTGGTTGTGTAACAACAATAATGTGCAAGTGCCAATCGTTTTGTTAATGTGCCAATTTGACAAAGCATGAATCATTATGATAGTGTATCTTGAGGGAAATTAAATTAAGGCATGACTAAAAGTAATGTTGTATACCTTCTAGACAATTGTTGCATTTTTGAAGCTCAATGTGATGACATTTTTCAAACCATCCAATTTCAGGTGAAAACAGGTTTTTTAGTCTTTGGTTTTTGAATGGTGTAAACAAACTTGCCCCTGTCAGAGAAAAATTCTGAAGTTAGGCATAAAAAAATGGTTGTTTGGAGTAACGTAAGAAAACGAAACGGTCGGTCGTTTTGGGAGATGGTGGTGTCCATTACAATCAAACACCTCATCGACAAGACAGGGATGGCTGAAATAATTATGGAGCAATTGAATGGCGGCCATTTGTTTATGCATTATAGCAGGCTTGAGCTACTACTTGGAAAGCTATAATCAGAAATAGTTGAGTGTCTGAAACAAGGTGGTAGCACTCTCTTTGTGTTTGTTGTTTTAAATAAAAAAGAGGCTGTCACCGCCCGTGTGCATTCGTGCAACCTGTGGTGTGGTGGTGGGTTGTGACCGGATGGGTACTTTGCAAGCCGGTTGGGATGACCAGAAGGAATGGATAATGGTAACTGAATGCAAGAGCCCTTTAAAAATAAAGGACGTTTCCTTTAAGTTTGGAATGATGGAAGTGTTGGTTTTTGATAGCGACTTTTCGCTCAGATTGTATTTTTCGTTATTGTTAGACTTTGATTTTGCGCACCTTGTTTTCCACCGCGATCGGGAATTCCCTGGGCTTTACCTGGTTTGTTTTCAATGCGGTGAAGCCCTGTGTTTTCACCGCGGTGTTAAGCCCCTCATCATCGCTCCCGGCCATTAGGACCGTAATGCAATTGTATTTTTCGTCTTTTGATATTTTTACATGGGGTCACAAAAGGCCACAAAGATCACATGGGCACAAAGGTCACATGGGGTCACCAGGGTCACATGGGGTCACCACGGTCACAACAGCCGACCCAATCCACCCTTCCCCCGAAGCACCCCACCATTCCCCCTCGACCCACATGCCAACCCTGACCGCTCCACGGCCACACCGATTTGTGGGTAAATGTGATGTGAGGTCAAGCAAGTCATGTGAAGGTACTAGGTCGCATGGGGTCACAAAGGGTCACACCAAGTCAACAAGGTCACCCAAAGTCACCAAGGTCACAAGAAGTCACCAAGGTAACAAGAAGTCAACAAGGTCACACAAGGTCAACCAAGGTCACATGGAGGTCACCCTGCCCTCGCCGATGCACCCCACCCTTCTTCGCGCACCCCACCCTTCCGACGCCCCACCCCGATCCACCCAGATGCACACCACCCCGACCTCGACCGACGCACCCCACCTCGACATTTATACCCAACCCTGAGCCCCTCCCCAACACCTAACCCTTCCTCTCCATATGATTCACACACAAGATGTAAGGTTAAGTAGGTTTTCAGGTAGCAAAGGAATAGTGCATATCCGATGTACCATTTTGAAAACAGAAATTATGCTATTTAATTAAGCTCATTTGCATACCTAAGCGCGCATGCATCAGGAAACTTTCAATGGCAAAGAAGATGCGCCACCATAATGGGTTTCGTGGCATGGGGGGGGGGGGAAAGTGAAGGAATTGTTTTTGTAGCGATGTACCGTTTAAAAAATATAGTGTGTGATGCGATTTTTGCATATCAATTAGCTCATTGCATATGTAATTTGCTCGAAATATGCCCAACATCTAATCAGTGTCAAGAACTCTTTAACCCGCTTCCTTCCACCAAGTTAAATCATTATACACCTTACGGAAATTCAGATAACGTACACACAAGCCTTGAGGGGAAAGGGTTGTCATTTTGACGGCCAAAATAAGCTAATTAGTATTCATGAATGATCCAATCATGCAGAGCCAAAAGCTACACATAATACTGCGGCAACCTCACTATCATCCTATCAATTTTGAAGTACATCGGGATTAGCGTTAGCCAGCGAGCATTTCAAAAGGTTAACCGAAATGTCTGAAAAATAGCAAATACCTAATTAAAAATTCATGAATATGCAAAAAATGCAGCCAAAACTACAACATAATATTGCGGCCCTCCACTCTAAATCATCCTATCAAGTTTGAAGTACATCGGGGGTAGCGTTTAGCCTGCGAGCATTTTTAAAAAGGTTAAATAAAAATATTGAATGCTTACATCACATACAGACATTCATACATACATACGGACGTACACACAGAATTTGGACTCGTAATTGGCCTCCAGGAACATTTTCGTTCATGCGACACAAAAATGTCCCTGATCAATCTAAGTCTTTCATTCTCATGGCCTAACCATACATACTCGTTTACACTTCAAAAAATTTGCAATGCCCATCATTGGGATGGCCTACTCAAAATCCACTCACAATGCCAGGGGCCTACGTCGACGTTTTGGCTGCTTCTATGCTATCCATTTTCACAAAATGGTCCCGAAAATTGCCCAAAACTTGACACAAAACGGTGTATCTTCAACAGACAGATCGGACGAATTAGTGGTAACCCAGGGGGTTTGACAAGTGCCTGTCGTCTTTTGCTCCTTTACTCCCTCCATATGGCTAATGGCAAAATTACTAAGTTCGTGCATACCAACGAAATTTTATGGTCCCTCCTGTATTTTTTAACTTCACGGTATCGAGTTACGTGTTCACGTTGTACCCCCAGATCGTAATGAATACGCATTGCAGAGACTCAGCTATAGATAGCGCCCTCGATGCAACGCAAGGTCCATCCCGTTTAAGGGGTTCCTACACCACTGAATGTTCACAATAGCTCACAATTTAAGTTTGTGGTTTTTCAAATGCGCCGAGTACAGTGATTTTCAAGGTCGAATTGTTATGTTAGTGTCAAAATTTAAGGCTCCTTTCAATGTCTTTGGTTTATTGAATCGATTTTTATGAGGCAAGGTATATATTTTGCTTTAAACGCCCAAAAAGCACTTGGAGTCTACACATTCGGGTCCCTCAATTGAAATCCCTTGAAATAGCTTAGTTCCTACAATTTGTTTGTGTAAAAGAACTTAATAACCGTATATGCTAGATTATAGAATTCAGAAATTCACAGCTTTCGTATAACACCAATTTTACGTTTTAAGTCCATAGTCAACAGATGATCGCCTATCCCCGCGAGTTTTTCTGGACTTTTCAGTGCCTGTGTCTCATCCTTAAAATCTAACCGAGTCGTTATAAAACACAGCGCCCCCCTGTAACCAGGCCCAGGACCACTGTTCGTCCACAAGTGATCATCCCTTATTTTAATCCTCCTTGGTGTTAACACTGTCACAATTGAATCTGATCAGTATCCATATCACTCACACAACAAAACAAACAGCATGATCTAAAAATTACTCGCTCATTTTCTCCTAAGTTGCCACAAATTTACTCCTTTTTCTTATTCTGTACAAAACCACCGTCATCTTGTATCTAATATATGAAGATAATATAACTTTTTAACTAAATTCTTGATTTGGGTGAAGTAAATTATGAAAAGTTGGAAAATTTATCTACTTGCAATGAAAACCCTGCCGATGGCTAGAGCCAAAGATTTATCGATAGGAATAATAGCCCACCCCCCCTGTTTTGTGTAACGGAAGTGACTTCCATGGGGGAGGACGTTCCAAGTAATCTGGTAGTAAAAGGGACGACCATCCGCAACTTTACTGTGTGGAGCAATGGCGCGTAGTTCAAAAGTAACGTGCTATTTTGTGGGGTTGCTTGACTAAATCACAGAATTTATAACAATTTTTCATTTTTTCTAATTCCTAAAGACAAAGAAAACACAGAATGTTAAAGAGACACTGGCACATTTGAAAAATAGTGCACCCTCAAGATTCTTCAAAATCGATATTTTTGCATGGTTGTAAATCTTTTATATACGAAAGCCCTCACAATCACCCGAAATGATTAAGACCAAATCAGCTTCCTTATGGGTAAACAGAACGATTTTGTAATTTAACGTCGCCTATCTGTTTTGGGGTATGTTAATTTTATGTGTAAAATATATCTCTGATCTTCCAATGGCCTAGACTATCATTTGAGAGCAAATTTAAGAAATTTCATATTTTGTGAAAATGTGCCAGTGCCGCTTTAATATGTTGTGACTTGCCTTAGCATTATAGGGACATTAAGAAATCGACAACCTCGTCCCTTTGTCCCCCCCGACTTCCACCAAAAAATGTGCTTACGTGTTAAATGAACAGCGAGTTCAAAATTTGACAAACCGCGGTCTGCTTGCTACGTTGAGAATAGCGCCATCTGGCGTCTTGTAGGCAATTTGCTGACGTAGAAGCGTTACATCGTTTGCCGTACAAATATAGGGGGAGTGTTCTATCTTCCTTTAGATAATCTTTGCTAGAGGCTCGACACGGCTCTTCCATTGAGTTACGTTAACCGCGTATGCTGACCGATGGAATTGCATGAGGTATGGGCGCTTTTTCAGAGGGGAGAAAGTAAGAAGTAGTGAGTTAGAGTAATATTAGTAACGGTAATATCTTAATCTATCGCAGGACGGGAATAGCCCCATATTTGGTAAAGAACGCACCATATATGCATTATGGAGGCATTTTGGCGCATTTATCACTCAATTACGGTTAATGAACATCTTTTTTGAATGAATCACTATTTGGTTTCCAGTGAAGTGTTGGCTCGATGAGCCAACATCGAGCATAACAAGGCGGTAATTACTTAAACTAGCGAAAATGTGTCTACTCAAACGAGCGGAAATGTGTCTACCCTCAAGGCGTTTGTAGGATTCGTTGCACGAATCAAAAACACTATGAAAGTCTTCTTTTTTCCAAATCGAAAAAACATTCACATTTTAACATTCACGCTTTGTTCCTCAAGTCCTCAAGTTTATAAGGAAAAAAGAAAAAAACAGCACTGGTGGAAAAAATATTGGGTCAGTCGGAAGGTATTCTTTTTTTTGTTGTTGAGAAATTGAAAAAAAAAGTCGGCAGGTTTTTCGAGGGTCGGTCGGTTACGCCAAACAAACAATTTTTTTATGCCTGACCATGGATAGAGTGATGGATCTATGGCCATGGTGGTGTAATAAGTCTAAATGCAAAAAGAACAATGAATTTTGCATAATCATTTATGTAATGTGTGTTCTATAATTGGGGATATTTTGAACAATTGCACATGGGGTAGCACATGAGCATGTGGTTCAAACTGTCCAGAATCAATGTCAAGTGAATATTCGATACATTTCAAAATGTCTGTTTTAAGACTTTATATTTTGTAATTAAAATGCATGAATAATTTTTCTTCAAATTATAGAAGTGTCTAATTTATTCAGATTTATAAAATTGTAGAGTAAAAGTGTATATATAAACGTTTTTGAGTTATCATTTTCAGGTACATATATAGTGATATATCTCATGGACATGGTGATGCATCTCATGGACATAGTGATGCATCTCATAGACATGTTAATATATATTATAGACATGCATGTATCTCCTGGACATAGTGATATATCTCATGGACATGGTGATATATCATGGACAAGGTAATGTATCTTGTGGGATATGGTGATGTACCTCATGGACATGGTGATATCATGGACATGGTGATATATATCATGGACATGGTAATGCATCTCATGGACATGTTGATGCATCTCATGGACATGGTGATGCATCTCATGGACAGCGATATATATCATGGACATAGTGATGCATCTCATGGACATGGTAATATATATTATAGA
This sequence comes from Ophioderma brevispina, assembly GCA_023653785.1. Classification (NCBI taxonomy): domain Eukaryota; kingdom Metazoa; phylum Echinodermata; class Ophiuroidea; order Amphilepidida; family Ophiodermatidae; genus Ophioderma; species Ophioderma brevispina. Next base: position 48,724 of record JAMKCH010035056.1, read on the forward strand.
CATGCATGTATCTCATGGACATAGTGAGATATCTCATGGCCATGGTGCTATATCATGTGGGAACCCCAAGGGGTTTTTTTTTTAAAAAAAGAAAAACGAAAAAGTATCTTGTGTGGGATATGGTGATGTACCTCATGGACATGTGATATCATGGACATGGTGATATATATCATGGACATGGTAATGCATCTCAATGGACATGTTGATGCATCTCCGGGACATGGTTGATGCATCTCATGGACGCGATATATATCATGTACATAGTGATTCTCATGGACATGGTAATATATATTAATAACATCATGTTCGCATGACAGGGTGATATATCATGACAAGGGTATGTTTATATGGCCTCCATTTTTCTGATTAAACTTTAAAAATATTATTTTCTCAATTTTATTTGAGAAAAGATTTCTCACGGGAAAAGTATTTTGTTTACTATAAAAGAGAGAAAGGGGAATACCCCTAGTTTGTTTTGCTAAGTGCACCTGTTTAGATTGCACAATAAGGGAAGTGGGGAATTCCCCAAGATGCTAAACTTAGAAACTTGTTTATGCTTTTGAGATCAAAACATTGTAAGATCAGGGAATTTCCCCATAGAGTTATATATGGAAAATGATGTGATTCAGGTTATGTTTATGCATGATGCTGTTGTAATGTCTATTTTTAGACTAGGAACTTTGTGAAGTCAGTATATATTTGAGTTTGAGCATCCACTACTAACAAGTAGCTAGAAGATAGCTAGTTTTACTCTGCATTAAGGAGCAGACATGTAAAGTACCTAGTGCCAGGATATATAATTCCATGTGAGCAGAGTTGCTGTAATTATTCTACTGTCGTCTTTGAAACCAAAAGTGCTGGGAATCAAAGTAGGATTCCAAATTGTGGACAGATAGAAATCGTGGTGATTATCTTGGACTAATATACTGTGGATTTATTATCGTCGAGGGACTTAATTTAACCTTGTCGTCTTGAACTGCTGGACAAGATTACCTTCAGGACTGAGAAGATTCCCTTGGAATATATACCTGAGGAGTTTTGTATGAACTTGTGCGCTGTCATTTTGGAGTCTTCGCTGAGAGGACATATCATCGTTGAACTGCAACGCCTCTTTTGAACATTAAGTATCAGTTATATAAATTGTGTATAATTGTGTAAAAATGATTTATGTAATGTTTTGGACATACCAAATTCTTGAACCAATTACAAATCATTAAAATCTGTTATATTGTATAAAATTTAGATCACTTGTGCACAAGGCTCATTTATTTGTGTTTGAAAGGTATTTCTGACCTTAGACGTCTACGAGACGTCATAACAGTAATGTATCTTGTAGGATATGGTGATGTACCTCATGAACATGGTGATGTAGCTCATGGACATGGTGATGTAGCTCATGGACATGGTGATATATATCATGGACATGGTTATGCATCTCATAGACATGTTGATGCATCTCATGGACATGGCCGATGCATCTCATGGACAGCGATATATATCATGGACATAGTGATGCATCTATTAGACATGGTAATATATATTATAGACGTGTGTATCTCATGGACATGGTGATATATCTCATGGACATGGTGATATATCATGGACAAGGTAATGTATCTTGTGGGATATGGTGATGTACCTCATGGACATGGTGATGTAGCTCATGGATATGGTGATATCATGGACATGGTGATATATATCATGGACATGGTGATGTATCTCATGGAGGTGGCAATGGTGACCGACATGGTAATGCCTCTCATGGACAGTGATGTAATATATTATAGACATGGTGATATATCTAGTGGATATGGTGATCGTATCTCATTGACACTGGTGATTATATTTCATGAAGACATGGTGATATATGTCATAGACAATGGTATGTACTTATGGACATGGATATCTCTATATTTGCATGGACATGGTGAGGTCATGGTGAATGTTGACATGATTTAGGATATCTAACAGGTCATCTTAAGCTTACAGGAACATCATAAAGCTTAATCATGTCTATCTAACATATAGGGTTAATTAATTGTGTAAGAATTGCTATAACATGTGTGGTAAGAAACTCCTTATAGTATTTTATAGAGTTTCTGGAAGAAGTAACAAAATTGGTAAATGGTCTCAACACCAACACATTTTGAGGGCTTCTGTAATTGCTGAAATATTTGCCTTCAGGGATGAACTCTAGCCAGGCAAAGCAATTATCAAGTTACCATTCCCATCTATTATTTACCACTTGAAATTACTACTTGATTGTACTTGATATTTAAGAAAGTAGAAATGTAACACATGTAGTACTTTTGAGTATAATGCTACTGCATTGGTTTTAGTGGGGGGGGGGGGGGGGGATTCCGTGCTGTGAACTCAAGCAATAGTCCAACACTAGTTCAGGGAAAATTCCCTTGACGACTGATACTATTCTAAGCAGTAATTTTGTCATTTCACAAAATGCCTAAGAGCCATTCAACCAACATGGGTGAGGGATTGTATTCATCTCTAGCTTGTTAGTATAAAGAGTGATAATTTACTGAATAATTTTTTTTGCATCAATTTTCCTGAAACCAAAAATAGGGCTTGGAAAAATGAATTGCCTTTCAAATCCCTTTGTGTGTATTGCTTTTACACAATACTTGCATATTATAAATACTTACTCTAATCGACAAATACAGATATTCTTAAAATGTGTTGGACTGAAAAAAGAGGTTTTGATATTTATTTTGTTGAGTGTTTTGAATTTTTCGATATTAGAGTTGGTCTGGTTTTCCAACCAAACAATTTTTGGCTGAGTTACTGAGTAAATATTTATGTGCAAGAAAGTGTTTTTAAAATGATAGTTCTTTTGGAATTGGGTGAATGTTTTCAATGTTTTCTATCATCTTTGCCACGAGTTGTTTTCTTAATATAATATTTTATTATGATAGATATATGCAAAAGTTTCTTTTTTCAAATCATGCTAAAGTAATGTTTTGTTGAACTACAATTGTTGTAACGTTTAAAGATATTTGAATGTTCTATAGTGGTGATGGTTTTGGTGAACTTGTCAGCTCGAAATCACTTGCATTCCATGGTGGGGGGGAGGGTGAGCTCAGTAGATGAAGATTCAGTAAAAAAAACAGAATTGCATTATTACATTTCGTTAGATTATGTTCATTATATTTTAACAAATTAAGTTTTAAAAAAAAAAAAAAAAAAAACCACCATTTTAAATGAATTTGTTTGCAGGGAAAAACAAAACTTTCTGCTTTGAATTTCAAATGCTTGCAAACTTTGAGATGTACTTTCTCAAAGTGAGGGCTGACAAACCGTAAGAATTACTTTTTGGGGCCATTTTAACGATTTTAGTGGCCAAAATAATTTGTAACCACACAGATTCAAACTATAAACACTAAGTTCCTCTTCTTTTGGTCTCCTTAATCCTTAACTCCATGTGAAATTTTGAGTTAAGACCGGATTCTCCCAACCTTGAACTGTACATAACTAACTCCTTTTTAACCCAAATTAACAAGCAAACCAAAAACACTTCCCCAATTTTTGTCTCGATGTAACATATATAACGGGCTGTCCTCCGTATGCAATCTTTAAGGCTTAACAATTTCATCAAGATTGTAATTTTTTGTGGGGCTTGTTGATAGCCCCGTATTTGAAAATAAAAGATTTTGTGCATGTAAAATATTGTCAATGTATACTCATAAAAAAGCCAACCAACTTATAATTTGGTGACCCCAAGTGGTGTATCCTTGGTGAATTAAAAGCAAGTCAGAAATCCAATCAACTGGTTTGTTGTATGTGTGTTATCGTTAATTTAAAACGTGTTGGCGCAGCAGCGTATCTTCCCTCACCTTTCACCATTGAGGTCTCGGGTTCTCGGTTGATCCCTGATAGAGGCAAGTCTTTCTCATTTTTCCTTATGTGAATTTAGTTTTCGCGAATCCATACTCGTTCCCCGCGGTTTTTCTCTGGGACTCTGGTTTCCTCCTGCTTTCAAAAAAAAAAAATCGAGCTTCTCGGTATAAATCTGTTCTGGTATGATGGTTTTTCTTCTCTGATGTGTGCTGAGCGCCTTTTATGGCTTCCGCACAGCGCCTTGAGCATTTTCACGTGAAGGGGGGTCGCGGCACGCTTTTAAAATCCACATTATTATGTATTAACATACACCCAAACCCAGCAAGATATTGTGCATTAAGTATAGTGCAGAAGCAATTGTTCACTATTCGCAATAATTACACCAACATTTGCTGGTAGAGAACGTGTTCTTTCTTATAGAAGTCCCAAGTAATGCAAAACGGTATTGCCATTTATTCTGGCAAGCACTACAACACACAACCCAACGTACCGGCGCATGATGGAATAAATTTTACTACCTCATTTGCATACTTGGACTTTTATGAACACGTTTAATCCAGTTGGTCTTTGCCAGTCCGTGTTTACCAAAGGGTTTTCCAATTACCATTGGATTAATGTGCCAGTGGTCCATTCTTGCGGTCTTGTTTGTGACCTAAAACCGTAAATTTTTACTTTCACATCGAATGCTGTTTGTTACCGCACTTCCTCACTAATGTGTTATTACTTTTTACATTTAATAACCTTGAGATCAAACCCCCAAAATTTTCCCTTTAATCGTGATGTGGTTATTTTTGGTCATGGGGAAAATAACGTTCGGTCCCATGTATGACCATCATAAGATCACACATGTGGACCAAAACTTATTTGCCCCATGATAAAATAACCAATATAGCAAAAGTGGAAACATTTTTTTGGTTGTTTGAACGGAAGGTTATTATGTAAAGTAACTAAGAGATTGGTTACGTTGACAAAACAGCATTTGGTTGAAAGTAGTATTACTGGTTTTAGGTCCCAAACGTGACCGAAGATGGCCCACAATAGGGGGTGAGAGGTGGGGGGGTGTGTTTAAAAACAGCTCATTGGAAGAGTCTGTGCTATTGATAACAACAAGGCGGTCTCGAACCACAAGTCTCGCCTGCTTTCGCGCTATTGTAAGACAAATAGCAGCACACCAGAGTGCTACTGTTGCGAGTCAGGGTGTCCCTAAAAAGTTGTGCAACCAGGTAAACTCCAATTTCTTTACTAGTTTTACTTTTCCCACTATTTCTTTGCCCACCCCCTAGGTGTCACACATTTTCCATTGTGGAGATATTCATCTTGCAATTGAAACCCACCCCCCCCGAGCATAGTCAGAGATGGTTTAGGATACTAGCACCCCTGGTTTTGCATTTATAATCTTCTTTACTTCCTGCCTGCTCTTTTCATTTGACAACAACCCCAGGGTCACAACCTTTTCATTGTGGAAATTATTAATCATGAGAAGTCCTCACCAAGAGCATAACTAAGATGAATAGGAGTAGCATCAACCCCCGTGGTTGCATTTGATGTCTTCTATAACCTCTCACTCTTTCATTGACACCACCCCAGGGTCCCACACATTTTCCATTGTGTAGATATTAACTTGAAAAGTCCCCCACATGAGCACAATTAAGATAGATAGGATATCACCCCCCACCGGGTTTGCATTTATAGTATTCTATACTACTTCTCACTCTTTTCATTTGATAAAACCACCATGGAGGTCACAAACAATTTCCATTGTGCAGATATTACTCTTGAAATGTCCCAACATAATCATAACCAAGATATGGTTAGGAGTAGCACCCGGGGGCCCGGTTTGCATTTATAGTATTCTTATTTCCTGCTCTTTCATTTGACAACCACCCCCCCCAGGGCCACAGCAGTTCCATTGTAGATATCTTTTAATCATGAAATTCCATCAAAAATCCCTTAAATTCATTCACTAATTTATAAATTGAAATTTTATTCAATTTGGCCAACATATTTTGAAAAATCATGTGACCACATTTAATTTGAGTCGCCTATGGGGTCCAGAAAGTGTGAAATGCCACAGTTTTGCGTATTTTCACATTTTCCACAAAAGGTACCCAGGCTGGCAACCCAAAAGAAGACTGACCAAAGTAGAAAAGCATTTCAAATGAAACTGGGCACTGACGAGCTATAGAATATTGATGTTTAATCCTTATGTTGTGGTGTACTCCTTTCCTCTCCCCCCCCCTTTTTGAATAAAGTCTTCTTGTTTTGTACACCGGGTTTTGTAACCACCACCAATCACACACAGCCACATAACTGCCAAATAAACACATGCATGACCTAATTATGTAAGGTAACAAACTCCTGAAATCAAAATTCTTTGTTGAAGGTGTAGTTTCACACACTGACCATTGAACTACTGAGAACATTTGGTTTGAAATGACCAAGCTTTGGCATATTGCAATTTTAATAATCAAAGAATGGCCCTTTAAGTGGCCCACACATGCATTTTGACCACAATTAGTATTCACACAAAAGATTGTTACCATATATTAGTCTCATTAGGAAGGAATTTGCATATCCAATGTACCATTTATGCGATACAAGCACTTACCATATTGTTTAATTAGATCAATTGCATCAAACAGTCGCCCCTTTAAAAATGAATCCACTTGCCAACTTTGACCTCAATTGGAATTGTACAAAAGATGTACATCATAGAAGTCTCATGTAGCGAAGGAATTTTTTGCATATCAAGTACCATTTTAATGCGCTAACAGCAATTACGCATATTATTAGATCAATTGCATCAATCAAACAGTGGCCCCTTTATTGATCCACTTGCACTTTGACCGCAAAAAAATTATGTTATTATCAACAAAAGATGTAACGCATAGTAGTCTCATGGAGGCAAGGAATTTTGCATATCCAAATGTTAACCATTTTCATTGATCGAGCAATTATGCATATTTCTTAGATCAATTGTATCAAACATGCCCCCTTTAAAATAACGGCCCACATGCATTGACCCAATTATGATTACCCCAAAAGATGCATGGCATAGTAATTCCTTTCATGCAGCGAAAGGAATTTTTGCCTATCCCGACGTACGTTTTCAGAGATACAGTAATACGCATATTTTAGCTCATTTGCATACCTAAGCGCTTGTATCACACATGCCTCAAAATTGAAAAAGATGCGGCCACCATGAAGCGTTCATGCAGGAAGGAATTTTCCATATCCAATGGACCGTTTCAAAATTATGGCAAAAAAAGATTATTTTAACATTTGAAAATATTAATTAGCTCATTTGCATACTTAATTTGCCCGAAATACTCCCGAAATGTCCTAATCAGTTCGAGAACTCTCCAGCCCGCTCCCTTTCCATCCACCAAGTTAACAATCAACATCATCATACGCCTTTACGGCACTCCAGAAAACAAACTTGTACACATAAGCCTTGCGGGAAATTTTTCGTTAATTATCAAATTTAGATACTAATTAGCATATTTTAAACTTTAACGGCCCAAAATCTAATCAGGGTCGAGAACTCGTGGACCCGCTTCTTTCCACAAGACATCATCATAAGCCCTTACGGAACTCCAGATAAATCGCGTACACAAGCCCGTGAAAACGAAACTTCAGGCAGCAGAAGAGACAGACAGACAGACAGACAGACAACAGACAGACTGCGGACGGACGGGACAGACAGGACAGACCGACGACAATACAATGATTACTAATTCTCTGCCGAACAAAGTTCAGGCGAGAACAAAAATGGCTTAGTTATCTTGTAAATAGCGTTTTTGTATTAGTGTGCATTTGCTCGCCAAAACATACATTTGATAAACCTTATAAACACTGACATGTTTCCTGTTGCAATACATGGGTTACGCGGGCTCTAGATGTTATTTTCCCATGATGCATCCAGAAAACAATCACCTCTCCAAAACACCATATGCAAAAGCACAATTGGCAGTATACTCTAACCGCCAGCCCGAGGCCCCTATTCTTGACTCCTCTACGTTCTCAACCTCGATGCCCACGTTGCTTTTTCTTTGTGTTTCCGGCAATAATCTTCCGATTGCCAGGCGACCCATAATCCCTCACTAGTTTGATCATCGCAATGCCCCAAACTGCGAAATTTGCTGCAACTTAAACCATATTCGACACAAAATAACTAGAGGGGTTCCACAAACGATTATGTCCCCATTTGATGTAGAAATTATCTTTTTTTAGAGATGACAGTATTTGGTTTCAGGTGGACACCCCTAGGTTTTTATGGCAATTTTAAATTGGCTTGCATCATTGTAATGTGTAAGCACGTGGTGAAGCAAAATTGGCACTGCCGATTTCAACTTCCCCTGTTGCCAAGTTGAATCTACTTTTTACAACAACCAACACGATTGTAAACGTTACACTGCACTGTCATGGTGTATCGTTCAGTATTGTGTTGTACCACCGTTCCTATAGGAAATATTTACGGGACTAGCGTTACACCCGGGGACGGGATACATAATTAAATGGATATGGGTGTAAGGTGGCGCTTCCCAACACGGGGGCATTCGGTGACAGAGGACTCAAACAAATAGAGGTCCTTTGGGTGCAATTTTCTTTTTTCTCCCAAAAGGTGTCTTAGGGTGACAGTAGTAAACTTTCCAAAAATGTGGTCTTTGGGTGAACATTTTCAAATACATGCCTGGGGTCTTTGGGGTGCATTTTCAAAATACCATTGGGTGGTCTTTGGTGAATTTTCAAATACCGGGGTCCTTTGGGTGAACATTTTTCAAAATACAATGGGTCTTTGGGTGACAGCGGTGCTAAAATTGGGGGCTTTTAACTCTTTGCGACGGCAGGCAGTAGCTCGCTCAAAGATGAAATTTTGGTCAATTTTGTGTGTCTTTTCTTCCTTGTTTATAACATCCAAATTATTTTCAATGAGGCGTGAAAATGCATTTAAAAATGAGGTCAAAAGAGACATCGCCCTTTGTTCGTTTTTTAGAGGCCTCCCAAATGACCACAACTTTGGAAAGCAATCGCAAATGCCACTACTGACTTTATTTGTTATAACTTATACAAAATTGCTCACTTTTCAATAGTTAACAGCCTTACCATAACCCATCACCACACGGGACCCAAGCCCGTAGATGGCAGAAGTGCCCTACCGGGGCTCCCAGTTTGACGTCCCCCCCCCCCCCCCCGTATTGGGTAGGTTATACCAAGAGAAGATTTCAAAAGCTTCCCACAATGCATTCCTTCCAATGGAGATTTTTTGTATAGGTATTCATGTGAATCGTTAGAGATGACACATACTTTAAATGCAAGTTTGTGACCATACTGTCTAATTTAGCCTGTTTTTCTTTTCATCTCTAACTAGTCACATGACTACTGTATACAATCTCCATTGGAAGCCAAATGCATTTGGGAGCACTGATATCTTCTCTTGTTATTACCAGCAATATGGTGGCATCTCCTGCCCCTCAGTCAATCAAATTTTTCTTGTCCCTACTTGATTTAGTGTGCACCTTGTGTCAACATAATATGGGGTTGGGCCCGCCCCTCACCCAAAAACACACGTCCACACATTAATAATTCTTCCTTATTGCTTTTCCTTTCCGTTGGAAACTCCATGAGCGTAAAGGTTTTGGTAACGAAATCAATAGGAATGTTTGTTTGTTTGGTTTTTTGGCAACCACAAAAAATTGAAGACTGTCCACTGTGAATTTTGGTCAGAAGTTCTGCATGAGGTCTTCATACCGGTTGTGCAAATATTCTTTCCAAGCAGTACCAATCACATTTCCTCCATTGGCATTCAAATCGATACACAATAGATCCACACCTGTAACTCCGATAATCTATCAGTTTCCGCTCTCAGTCCCCATTATACCCATCTGTTCCCTCCTTTTGTCTTACATTGGGTTTACCCAATCCTTTTTTTTGTTTTTGCTGATATTGTTTTCCCCCTTTGTTTCCCCCGGGTGAGAGAATGTGGGGTATTCCCCGCGGGGGGTCCCTTCCTTTCATCGGATGGCCCCTTTTTTCTCTCTGTGGGGTTATGCGTGTTTTCAGTGACCGGTGTGAAAGTAATCTAGTCTGGCATGTATCATAGCCGGCTCCTAGAATACAGCGGAATAAAGCGTACCAACATAATGTATTTCTTTAATATTCGACTAATCGATTTCCCTATGGTTCACCATTGTCCGCTAGCCGCTTTTGCTCCATTTTTACTACATTACGATAGGAATTTTTTTTATGCTGCTCTTTCCAATCATTTATTCTTTTGCGACTCTAGTCTACTATCACTTCCGTTAGTACAGTCTTGCCTGTTCTGTTCCCGGCTTCGGTCAATATAGTTTATCAAAGACACTCCGGAACTGGCCAACCATAACATTACCTTGTTTCTTCGTTCCGCAACCTTACTCGTACGTGTGCAAACTCTCCCCTGCCTTTCCTTTCCCAATGTACGTGTTTTTGTGCCATGGTGACTAAGTCTAAGGCCATAATGAGTCCACGCGCCCACCCCTAGGTATGAGAAATCATCTTGCCAATGACCAAAGTTAAGAGACAAAAAGCCCATTGATGGCTAAAATCAGTCAACTATAGTTTATCAAAGGTACCGGTAATTCGATGTTGGGCAAACACACAGGACATTTTAGAGTACAAGCCTAAACCCAAATTTTTTTCTTTTTAAGTCACATATAAGCCACAGTTATATTGCTTGGTAAATTACTTCATATTCTACTATAACCCTCACACTTCTTGCAAATCACTTCCTTATCCTCACTCCTGGTACATGTGCATTATTCTTTTCACACTCCCATGGTCCCATAACCTCGTCCCCCCTGACTTACCCTCAAAAAAGTTGAGATTTTTATATATCATTGAAACTGTTAGAGGCCTTAGTAATCCGTTTGTTACCCCTGATCTTGGTGTTCAACAATTTTTGTGTTGATCTCTAGTACATTCCTCCTTTTTGTATGTTTTTGTCCTTACCTTCACCTAATTCCATGCCCCTTTTGGCTGGTACCCAATCGAGTCCTAATCAGTGTGTTTTTCCCGGTTTTTGGCCCCCTCCCTCTCTCTTCCCCCCCACGTTTCCCTGCTTCATCCTCCCCCCTCGGGGTCCTCCTTTTTTTTTGTCCTCTCTTCTGGTGCTGTCTGCCATTCAGGTGTCTATTGGAACATTCAATTACAAATAGTGTTGCATGGAAGGGAATCCACAAAATGCAAGCCAAAATTGACATTTATTCTCTCTTGTACCTGAAACTGTACACAAAAAAGGAAGCAATTGAAAACTGTCATTTTTTATTACTTTTCTAATAACCCCCTTTTTAATCTATAATGATGCAGCCTGATGTCCTCAATATAGAACCCACACGGAACGCAGGCACCCGAGCCACCCACCCCCTTGTAGTGTAAAAGTCTTGGTAAATTCATTTCATGTTCACATGAAAAATACTGGACTCATTTAGAACCTTATTTTTTCCCCAATTTTAACCCAAAGAGTGGGTGGGGGGGGTGGGGGTCGCCGTGGCGGTGAAAGTGGGCGTGGGTAGGGGGTGACGAGAAAGACGGAAATGGAGGGGGATGGAGGAAGGGGAAATTGGGGGATGGGTTGGGAGGGTGAGGTAGGAGGGACGGTGGGCTCAGAACCCGTAGTGTTCGAGTTCGCCTTATCCGATTCTATTCCCTGGCTTTTGATTGGGTGGGGTCTTCGCTCCTCTCGGTTTTTGTTTCTTGTTTTTTTTCTTTCTCTCGTTTCCTCCCTTCCTGGAATTCTCGGCCTTGGGGGGGTTCCGGTCCCAGTTTCCCGCGCGCCCAGGAGTCCTCCGGCCCCCGCTAGTGTTCGCGCCGGCTCTCCCTTTGTATTTGCTGGCCCCTCATGCGTGGATCTCTCTCGCTCGCGTGTCTTCTCCGGCCCCCGTGTCTCTTTCTTTTGTCGGTTCTTCTGGTTTCGGTGCGGCCTGCCTCGGATCGTTGGTCACCCGGCCCCTTAGGTTTTCTCGGTTTTTCCCGGCGTTTTTTATCCCCTCTGCCCTTCTCGTTTTTCGGCGCGTCGCTTTCCATTCTTCTTTCTTGTCTGATCCGCCAGTGGGTTCATTAACTGGGTTTTTACAAAACTTAACAAAAAAAAAAAAGATCCAGCAAGTTTTGTTTTTGCAAAATGTAGTCATTTTGATGATAATTTTGAGTTTCATTTTATGATAAAAAGTTTCTTGAAAACCCATCTTTCTTGAAAATGGTCACAAGCATCTGTTTTTGTTATCAGTTGTCTTGTATGTTTTTCAACTTAATTGATTTGAACTTTGAACAAACTATTGTTCATCCAGGCTGAATTTTGATTTTCCAACTGAAAATCCTTCATTTCAAAAGAGTGGGTTTCAGAGTTGTATTTATAAGTTAATTCACCACAACTCCAAACAACATTCAGTAGGACTTTTCACAGCCATATGCACAATCATTCCAGTCATTCTGCCAACTATGACCCCCTTTCATCACCTCACAAAATTTGTCATTAATTAAATTGGAAGAATATGTGACAAGACCTGATAAGACCAATCCAGAAAACTTTAACTTAAAAAAGCCGAAAAAACCTAAATTTTTTGTTTTATTTTTTTAATTTTGGGGGTTTTGTTGGTTTTTTTTTCGTTTTTTTTATATAGGTTTTGTTTTGTTAGTTCAGGTTGGACTGCTATGATTTTGGACATCTCATTCTTTAGGAAGTGTTATCCCCTAATACCTTGTCTAGATTTTACAAACTCTGCCCTTCAAGCGCGTATTGTATGAGTACCATATTTTAACCTCTATGACCTTGCACTGCCCAAAAGAGAAAGTTGCTAATTTGGGGGGGCGGTTTAGTGTTTGTAGGTTTGTTTTTGTTTTTCTGATGTTTTCCGCCTTTCTATGTTAACTGTTTTTGTTTTGTTCTTTCTACTTCCATTTTCATTTTCCTTTTTTGTGCTTGTCTTCCACCCACTCCCTCCCCAATCCCCCAATCCTCCCCTCCCCACCTTCCCCGTCACCCCCCCGTGGCTTGATCCTCGGCCTGAACTTCTTTGGTTCGTTTTGTGTAGGGCTTTTCTTTTTACTCTTTCCTGATATTCAAACCAGTTTTAGGGTAAATAGGTCTAAGTAGGAAGTTTGTTTTAAATTTGATTTATTAATTGTTATATGCACACATATTGAATCAAGGATTTAAATTTAAAGATTTGATCATTGGACATATTAGCGTCTGTTTCGGGTACTGACCCGGTACTGACCCGGTTGTCAACATTTAAAGGAAGTGTTTTCAAGCCAGTAAGTGGGTATTGCTAGTAACATTTAGAGATAGAGCAACATGGTATATATTGGTAAATCGGGGGTGGTTGTGCAAAGGGATGCAGAACAGGATTGCGAAAATGTGGGCAGCAATTTATAGATGACCGGCCTTGAAGCCAAGGGGAAAATGGTTAAGAGCAGGTGTGTGATGAATGTATTATACTACGAACTTTGTGCAAGGGCATTTGTGTTTCTGTTTTCACTTGTAGATTTTAAACTATTTTTCTCTTTGCGTTTTTATTTTTTGACTATGTATTTCCCTCCTTTGCACCCTTTTTTTCTTGTCCGCTTGGGAGGTCTCTTCTTTTTTCGTGGCCCCCCTGCCCTTTTCTTCCCTAATGTACTGGTTTCCCCCCTTTCTGCGTTCCTCATTTTCTCCCCCTGTTCCGTGTTACCTGCTGCCGTTTTATGTCCTTTTCTGGTTCTGTTCACACTTTTCCTCTTCCCTCCCTCCTTCTTTTTGCGTCTTTTCCTATTGTCGACAAATGTGCTAAGGGAGCAATGCATCACAGATGCCACTGGGTCCTTTGGGGAAAAATTCTGGAACAAAATACACAGTATTGGTTACGACCTGGATCTCCCCTCCAGCTCCTCTCTTTTATTCCCCCTCCATCATAAATTCTATCGGAACAAAATCTTTTAGGATTTATAACCACATTTTCCCACTGCATATACCAGTACCTTTTGACTTAAAATGATTTTTGACACAAAACAATGCCACCGTTGTAAAAAAACCAACAAAACCCAGAACCGTGGCACCTCCATGATACATACTAAGTTCCCGCCACCGTGAACTTTTTTTCCTTGGCGTAGTCCGTTTGCCCATTTGAGGAGGACAACAAGGGTGTAGGAGGTAGGCCTTGGAATGTTGTGAAGTGGTAAACAACTAACATCAAAAAGCAAAGATTTGAACAGTGCGTATAGGCCGAGCAATTCGTGTATTGCAGTATTCTCCCCTCCTTCCCCCTCACTACCAGTCAATTTGTTTCCTTTACTTTTTTTCTCATGGATGAGATGAAGCAGTTGTGGATGTGGTGTGTGAGTGTGTGCATGTGCATGCGTGTGTGTGGAAAATTCCCTTGAGGAAGGTTGTGGGTGTAGGCTGTGTGAAAAATGATGGGGTCAATACATGTCGTCACTTTGGTGTTTTTAGGGATAGGGAGTGCCTTGATGAAGTGGCCGGCAGTGGAAATATTTGAAGAGCTGTGTGTGATTAGGTGTGTAGGTGAGTGGCCTTGAAGTATGTTAAATTGGTAAGGCAGTGAGATTGTGAGGCGGCAAGTTGTATGTGTGAGGGAGGGGCCATGAGGAATGTTGTAAAGAAGTGGTCATGAACTGTGAATGTGAATAGGGGGAGCAATGCATAATGGGCAGTTTCCTCCTCCTCCTAGAGGAAGGGTTGTTGTAGTGTAGGGCCAACAGTAAATGTGAGTAGGGGAGGCAGTGTGTGTGCACGCGTGCATGTGTGTGGTGTGTGTATGTGTGGACTTAAAAGAAACATTGTGGGAGTATTTTTAAGTATAACAAGGCGGTTCTCGAACCACAAATGGCCCCCGCCCATGCAGGTAGCTAATTAACAAGAATGCATACATAATTTAAAGATTCTCAGGGAAATATAATTAAATTTTACGTTATCTCTCCGCAACTTGGCTAACTGGGCAGAGAAGTATGTTAGGATTTCAATGGAAGATAAAGTGGTTCTTGAACCACTGACGGCCTCTTCCATTGACATGACCTTCACAAGTTTCGGCACTGAATGTTGACCCACTGACCAAGTTTTCATCCTTGAACAGCATGTGTGTAGTGAGTGACCCGTAAGGAAGCAGTGCAGCAATGTGTTAGGGTAGTGTCCCTTAAGGAAGGTTTGCAAATGTGCATTCATGTGTATAGGGGAGTGACCGTAAGGACGGTGTGCGTTCAAGCAATGTGGTGTAGGGGAGTTTCCTTAAGGAAGTGTGCGTGCCGCAATGGTGTTGTAGGGGATTGACCGTAAAGCACCAAGTGTGGCATCAGCAATGTGCTAGGGGAGTGTCCTTAGGAAGGTGTGGCAGAGGTAGTGCAAAGCAATGTGTGTTAGGGGGTTTTTCCTCCTCCTCCTTAAGGAAGGTGTGCAGAGTGCAGCAATGTGTGTAGGGGAGTGACCGTAAGGAAAAGGTGTCATTGCCAAGCAATGTGGTTTAGGGATTGACCTAAGGACGGTGTGGCAGTGCAAGCAATGTGTGTAGGGATTGTCCTTAAGGAAGGTGTGCATTGCAGCAATGTGTGTAGGGGTGTCCTTAAGGAAGGTGTGCAGTGCAACCAATGTGTTTAGGGGAGTGACCGTCAAGGAAGGTGGCAGAATGCAAGCAATGTGTGTAGGGGGAGGTGACCGTAGGAAGGTGTTGGCAGTGCTCAATGTGTGTAGGTGAGTGTCTTAAGGAAGGTTGCACATTGCAAGCATGCCTTAAAAGGATGTGAAGTGGTAAGCAGTAAAAAATGTGAAGCAGATTAGTTGCTGGATTTAGCAAAGGTAGCGGTCATGCCGAAGGAGTGTTTTCATGACAGAAGGTAGCGTTCATGACATAAAGGTAGCGTTTCTTCTTAAAATGTCTAAAAAAGTGTCATTTTTTCAAGAGAAAAAAAATCAAACTATATAGTTTTTATGAAATGTGTACCTATATATTTTGAAATAGTGTGTTTTTTCCCTTTCCTTTAAAAATTAAGAAAATATTTTATAATTTTAAAAAAGAGATTTTAAAGTATACCCCCACAATGTACCTCTTGTAATTATGTGTATGTGTGTGTGTGTGTGTTCGCAAGTTCCCTAGATGAATGAGCCTGGGAAGTTTTCCAGTCAGTGAAAAAAATTGACAGGAAGTCTGTGTGAGTTATAAGGTAGAGGAATGACCTTTGTGCAGTGCGCAAGCAGCAATTGTGTCGGGGAGTGTCCTAAGAAGGTGTGGCAGCATTGCAGCAATGTGTGGAGGGAGTGTCCTAAGGAAAGTGTGCATTGCACGCAATGTGCCTAGAGGGGCTGTCCTTACGAGAAAGGGTTGCAGTGCAGCACTGTGTATAGGGGGAGTGTCCTTAGGAATGTGTCAGTGCAGCATTTGTATAGGGGATTGTCCCTTAATGAAGGTGTGCAGTTCAGCAATGTGAATATAGGGAGTGTCCCCTTCCGGAAGGTGTGCAGGAAGTGCAGCAATGTGTGTAGGGGGTGTCCTTAAGGAAAGGTGTGTTCAGTGCAGCATGTGTGTAGGGGGAGTGACCAGTAAGGAAGGTGTAGCAGTGAAGACAATTTTATAGGGGAGTGCCCGTAAGGACGGTGTGCAGGGCAGCAATGTTTATAGGGGAGTTGTCCTGTAAGAAGGTGTGGCAGGTGCAGCAATGTGTGTAGGGAGTGACCGTAAGGAAGGCAGTGCAGCAGTTTATCAGGGGATTGTCCTTAAGGAAGGGGTGCGTGCAGCAATGTGTATAGGAGTGTCCTTAAGGAAGGTGTGCATTGCAGCAATGTGTATAGGGGAGTTTCCCTTAGGAAGGTTTGCAGTGCAGCAATGTGTGTAGGGGGTGTCCTTAAGGAAGGTGTGCAGTGTCAGCAATGTTGTATAGGGGAGTGTGTCCTTAAGGAAGGTGTGCAGTGCAGCCAATGTGTTGTAGGGGGTTTTCCTTAAGGAAGGTGTGCAGAGCAGCATGTGTGTTAGGGGATTGCCCCGCGTAAGGAAGGTGTTGCAGGTGCAGCACTGTGTGTAGGGGAGTGTCCGTAGGAACGTGTCAATTGCAGCCAAATGTGTGTAGGGGAGTGTCCTTAAGGAAGGTGTGCAGTGCAGTAATGTGTATAGGGGGAGTGTCCCTTAAGGAGGTGTGCAGGGTAGCAATGTGTGTAGGGAGTGCCCCGTCAGAAGGTGTGCAGAGAAAGGGATGGGGGACGTGGGGAAAAAGTAGAGAGTGGATTCTTCCCTTTTTTAATATTGTCTTTTCGCTAATTCCGTTCCTTTTGTCATCTTTGGCTTCTCACTTTTTTTTGGGGAGTGTTCCCTTAAGGAAGGTTGCAGTGCAGCAATGTGTGTAGGGGAGTGACCGTAAGGAAGGTGGTGGCAGTGCATCAATGTTTTAGGGGAGTGTACCGTAAGGAGGTGTGCAGTGCACAATGTGTGTAGGTGAGTGCCCTTAAGGAAGTTGTGCATGTACAATGGTGTTAGGGGAGTGACCGTAGGAAGGGTGCAGTGCAGCAATGTGTGTAGGGGGTGTCCTTAAGGAAGGTGTACAGTGCAGCAATGGGTGTAGGGGAGTGGTCCTTAAGGAGTTTGCAGTGTAGCAGTGTGTAGGGGATTTTGAAAACCCCCGTAATGAAGTGTGCAGTGCAGCAATGTGTTTAGGGATGACCGTGTAAGAAGGTGTGCATGCAGCAATGTGGATGTGGAAAAAAAGTGGTCCTTGTGTGTAGGTGGTGGCAGGTGCAGCAATTGTGTAGGGATGACCGTAGGACGGGGCAATGCAGGCAATTTGCATAGGGTAGTGTCCTCAGGAAGGTGTTGCATTGCAGCAATGTGTGTAGGGGGTGTCCTTAAGGAAGGTGTACAGTGCAGCAATTGTGTAGTGAGTGACCGTAGGACGGTGTGCAGTGCAGCATGTGTGTAGGGGAGTGACCGTAAGAATGTGTGCATTCAGCAATGTGTGTCAGGGAGTGTCCTTAAGGAAGGTGTGGAGTGCAGCATGTTGTCGGGTGTGTCCTTACGGAAGGTGTGCATGCAGCAATGTGTGTAGGGGAGTGACCGTAGAAGGTGTGCAGGGCAGCAATTGTGTAGGGGAGTGACCGAAGGAAGTGTTTGCATGCAGCAATGTGTGTCAGGGAGTGTCCTTAAGGAAGGTTGCACAGTGCAGCAATGCCTTAAAGGATGTTGAGTGAGTAAGCAGACAAAATGATATAAGTCAGATAGTGGTGGATTTAGCAAAGGTAGTGTTCATGACAGAAGTAGTGTTCATGACATAAGGTAGCTTTCATGAACGAATGGTAGCGTTCATTACATAAGGTGCGTTCATGACCGAAGGTAGTGTTCATGACAGAATGTAGTTTTCATGACAGAAGGTCGTGTTCATGACAGAAACGGTTGTGTTCAATGACAGGGTTGTGTTCATGACAAGGGTTGTGTTTCATGACCAAGGGTTGTGGTTCATGATTAAAGGTTTGTGCACTTGTGAATTTTGTTATTTTTAGCATGTAAGGGTACAAAAGGGCATAGGGATTCGGAGACCCCATTTAAAATGTCGTTGTTCACGTAGGTCAAATTGTCTTTACAACTGAACCAATAAAAAATATTTTTTGTTGTTTAACGCCACCTAAGTGTAAAGTGTTTACTCTTAAAATTAACCAACTCAAGACTAATCAAAATCAAAACTTTTTCCCCATCGCAAAAATTATGCTCCGTTTCCATCAATGAGCAAATGTTCCCACTTTCAGGTCAAACTGAAATAAACAGAACCGCATATCACCTTTGGGGACACTTATTCACAAATAAAAAGCTTGCTATTATCACATATATGGATTCCTCCATGGTTAAAGGCACAAACAACATTGGTGGTTCTTAAAGGTCCATGGACCGATCGCTAATAGCTCGTCCCCAGACTCCCCCCTAGATTTTACCGTAAGTTGTCAACATTTTTTGGTATCAGAATAAAAGCTACTATTTTTTCTCATTTATACCCTGTGAAATCTTAGGGCCCAAGGATGTTTGGTTTGGGAAGTTAATGACAAAAAGTACCCCCACCCATTTTGGTCGACCAATATTAATTTAACACATTATTCTATAAGGCTTACCAAAGCATGTTTTACTCAGCTCTCATATGAAACGGGTTGAAATATCGGCGCGAATTTTACAGATTGTGTTTTTGGGGTGAGGCCAAATATACCAGATGCAACTTCATAGCCTTAATCAAATTCGGGCCATCCCCCTTTAATGGAGCCTATAGGTGATAGGTGAAAAATCTGGTCTAATGGGTGTAGGTACCTTTCAAGATTGGTTTTATCAGAGTCAGTAAGTTAGGGTATTTTTTGTTTTGCGCAGGACAAGCCAAAATCACAAATCTGTGTAAATTTTCATTTTGTATTACAAATCATTTGTGTTTTGCCACAAAAACGCTAATTTTTCTAAATATAGCAATTTCAAGAAATAATTCCCAAAACTACATATCTGTGTCAATTGGAGCGCATAGAACATGTTTTTTCCCATCACTTACAAGCAGACATTTTACATCAAATATTGTAAATGGTAATGCCGTCTTAACTACCAATGTTGTTTCACAAGTCAGACCTTATGGCTGAGATGATTTTCTGACCTAACAATTTATGGCCCTGGACCATTTAATCATCTCATAGATCCATATCTATTGCCTTAAGCTTACAAAGAACCACTTCTCTGCCGCTTTGACCTGAGTGACATGCCTACTATATAATTGATGGTCTTGTAATCCACATTGCTGGGTTTGGTCTACAGACAATGCATAGCTGCCACTTTCATAATTCCATCAAACATTCTATTATATGGGGCCAAATCTTTGGTGAATGCTCTTGAAAATGGACTTCAAGCAACTGTGTCACTAAGAACCATTTCAAGGCCACTGACCAAGGAAATCTAAAAATCATCCTAAAAGGACAGCCACAGATCCCATGGCAGCTATGACACTTATGTTTCTTGTACTCACATGACGAGATTTGGAAATTAAAGAGAGTAACAGCAAAGATAGCTCTTCCATTATGAGTTTGTTACCAACTTATGCTCCTTGACCATAATTGAAAGTCAAACACTCACACATGCATTGTTACCATGGGTACCCTTAAAAATATTAAACTTTTCATGTGAAATACTATCCGAAATTTCACTTTAATATCTGACAAAATTTGTAGCTCTTGACATGATAGATCATATATTAAAAGCATACACCTTGATAACTGTAAACCTAGAATAATTTGATTAAAAACTAGGCATCTACCACTTTCATTCAGGAGTCAAATTTCAAAAACAGGACAATAGCCTTTCATTTGGGAAAATGGTATGCCACTATTACCCAATGTAATGATGGTATTTAAGATAAGGGATAAACTGTTACAATTGACATTGTAAATTTTGTATGCAGTTTTTATTATATGACAATGTGAAAGGAAGTGTTGATTTCAGGAAATATAAATTTTTACAGAATACGAAGGGAGCCAGGACCAGCTCCTTTGCACCCCCCCAGAACTAAACAAACAACTTTTTAGGTTCCTTTTATGACCCCAAAACAGAATCAGGATGTTCCCAAAATTAAAAGTGGCCCCAAGGGTTTTTTCAAGATTGGCGTCCAATAGGCGCCAAAATAGTGGTTTTTCACTA